>JAFJYI010000538.1:0-77458 GCA_019022655.1 Acacia acuminata
GTTGATGTTAGAGTTATCCCAAGAGATTTTAATTGTATTGCTGATGCTCTGGCTAAGGTAGGCATTTCTGATTCTGCTATTTTGGATGAGTGGCCTCTTAACCTTAGAGGTTGGGTAGATCGTGAGTGTTTGGATTAAATTCCCCTTATGTGTAATTTATTATTTGTAATGTAGGCTTCTAGCTTGACCGCCTTTTTAATAAAAAAAAAAAACCTAAAAATTTATACTTTTACCAAAAAGAACTAAAAATTTATACAAACTAATAAAAATAATAAAAATATTTAAAGTCAATAAAATTGTCTTATAATTTAAGTAATTTTCAATATTTAAAGCATAGGCCCGGTCACACGCCGGACAGGGAGTATCACACCGCCTCGGCCGTCAACTACATGAGCGACCAAGCTGGGGGCAAGCATTACGGACCGGCCCAAAAGCCTCCAAGTCCATAGCAAGGCCCAAGCAGAAGGCGTAATCCGCCAATCATGGCGGGAGAGCCGAAATCCGGCTAGGCGGGGATTCGCCCCAATCATATCAATCCGCGAGATACCGTCCCATTTAGGAAGTATCTCGGATATCTTCCCTACTTTTATGACACGTCACATTAATGGGATATCGTCCAATATCCACCCCATTAATGGCCCCGTTAATGGCGTGCCTCGGATATCGCACCGAGGGCGCCTCATAAATATAGAAGGCGGGTAACAAGGTGCACACACTCTAAACCTAGACTATTTACCTACAGTCTCCCTTTGTGCACACTGACACCCCTTTGTCGTGTACGGTGATCCCACGCTCTCCTGGTTATCTCCTTCATAGATATCCAGTGCTGCTACATCCAAGATCAATCTACCGGCCCCCGGGTGGGTCCCAGGCAGTGTAGAACACGGATGTCCGGCCGGGGGCTGGTAGATTGATCTTGGATGTATCGCGGACTGGATATCTATGAAGGAGATAACAGAGAGCGTGGATCCGTACCACGACAAAGGGGTGTGTGTGTGCAAAGTGAGACCGTAGGTAAATAGTTTAGGTTTAGAGTGTGTGCACCTTGTTACCCGCCTTCTATATTTATAGGCGCCGGGTGCGATATCCGAGGCACGCCATTAACGGGGCCATTAATGGGGCGGATATTGACGATATCCCATTAATGTGACGTGTCATTGTGGGGGCGGATATCCGAGATACTTCCAAATGGGACGGGTATCTCGGTGGATTGATATGATTGGGGCGAATCCCGCCAGCCGGGATTTCGGCTCTCCCGCCATGATTGGCGGATTACGCCTTCGCTTGGGCCTTGCTATGGACTTGAGGCTTTGGGCCTGGCCCGTAATATGTGATTGCCCCCCCTTATTTTATTCATGTTGTTGGACGCCGAGGCGTGTGATACTCCCGGGTCCGGCGTGTGACCGGGCCTATGCTTTGGCCAGCCCGGCCTCCTTATGCCGCGGCTTACCTCGTGATGTCGCCCGGATGGTGCCTTGGGCCGTTCCTGCATCGGGCACATTAGGCGGCCTCGGATTTAAATGGTAAGTCCCCTGTTCGCGGGTAAACCGTTTGGTCTTCTTTCCGTAGGCGCCATCATTGTGTCTTTCACGCCTGGCGTGTCCTGATTGGAAAGGGTCTGCATACGTCGCGCCGTTCCGTGTGCCGATTTGTGTGCGCATTTAATGCTCCTTCATCATGTCGTGCATTTCCCATTGTGTCCATGTTCAAAGACCGAAATGCCCCGGCGTTCCCTCTCCTTCTTCGCAGTTTTTGTTTTATATTTGCGTTTTTCACTATTTCACGCATACAATCTTGTAGTGAACTTGCTCGAGTTTCTTTCCCGTGAGAACTCCATTGTCCTACAATTTGGTCGTTCAAGTCATCCTCTTCGTTACATTTCACTCGTTCAAGTCATCTTCTTTGTTTCTACTCAGGTATTTTCCGTCCTTGCCTTTACTCTTTTACGGCATACTTCGTCTTGTTTAGATAATCTCGGTTTTTCCTCTGTTTTTCCCATTCTCCGGCCTTCGAGTTTTCTTTTAAGATTAGTTTACGTAATTCGCTCTATATGCTCCTTCCCTTTGACGTGAAGTACGTAGCCCTTAGGTTCTAGTTCCTCATTTGATGGATAGACATAGACCTTTCCTTAGAGTCGAACAACGCTCACCCCCGAGGAAGAGGAGTTTCTTCGCGCTCGTTACCCGAGAGCTTCTTCTTGGGTTCTTGGAACCGAGCTCCGGAAACTTGAGAGAGGTTAGCACCTCTTCGTCGAGGTGGGAATGGTTCTTACGGGCGAGTGGGCCTCAACCCATATCTCGCTAGAGCTTTGTCACCTTCCATGGTTCGAATTCCGGCAAACACCGTTCCTACCTTTTCACCTTTCCGGGCCGGGGTAGGTTCTTTTATCGGTTCTAGTGCTCCTGCCTTGATGGCCCAACCAATCAGTTTCTGTGAGGGTCCATCTCCTCCAAGTTTGGACCCTTATCCTAGTGATTATCTCGGCCCCTGTTGGGACTGCTTGGCTGAGAGTTCATTTCACATCGCGCGTGGCAAAGACTTCAGAGCTACCTCGATTATTGGATCTTGTCGGCATCGGCGTCCTTTGGGTCCCCTTCCGGCGTGCCCTTTCGTCCGAGTCCGCCGTCTGTTTTGCCTTCTAATCCTGTTTTTCCGGGTATTTCCAACTCGCTAATTTCCTTTTATGTTGTATATAGGTTAATGGCTCCGAAATCTTTGCCTTCAGAAAGAAAAGCCGAGGCTGAGGCATCGGATTCTTCTAGTCCACCCGAGGCCCTATGTCGTAGATATCCCTGGGTGTCCCACGAGGTCTTGAAGACCCGATCCATTATGTCGGACGAGGATATCGCCGGTTAGACCTACCCACCATGGAGGGTGCGTCTACGTTGCCGGAAGCCGACGAGCCTTTTTTGTGTTGAGCGAGAAGTAGGCGGTCCCAATTTCTTTCATTTTTATCGGGATTACCTTACACGGGTTGGTGTCGGTTTCCTTTCACCCGTTTTCAAATGCTTGCCCGATGCACGAGACTCGCCCCGTCTCAACTTCATCCGAACGGGTGGGCTTACCGGTAGCCTTCGAGCAATTGTGTCGTTCCTACCGGTTCCAATCCCTTGTTCGACCAATCTCTTCTTCTATTATTTCGGCCCTTTTACCCCGGCACTCCTAAGGAAGGTGATAAGTTAAAAGGGCTAGTGTCTCTCCGCGTTAATCCCGATAGGAAGCTTATGAAGCCTTTCTCGAGAATCTTTTAAGCGGTTTAAGAGTGCGTTTTTAAGGTTGTCGCCGTACCGGTAAGCCGGCTTGGTTTCGAAGGGGGTCGGGCTGCCGATGTAGGGTGGCGCTTCCCTTTGTACCGGGTGGAGAATCATCACAAGGCCGCCCCTCGTCCTTCCAGATCTCTCAAGAGGACCTCCTACCCGAGATGGTTCCTCACGTCCCAAGATTGGACGCCTTCGTGGAGCATTATGGCATCCTGAGTGCAGCCTTTTTCATATCCGGGGAGGGATCTAGGCCAATTCCTTCGAATTGTAGGAGCCCCTTGTTTGCCATGCTCTTTATTCCTTTAGTCATGTTTTGTATATTGTTGTCTACTTTGTGCTTAGTCTTGATTTCCTTTTACTGTCCTTTTCAGCCCAAGACATGAAGGCCCTTCCAGAGCTACTTGAAGAAGGTGAATCCGGCCGCGGTTTCGAGCGGTCGGTCTGCGGGCTGCCCCTACCAAGGCTACCATGCCCGAGGCCGATACCCCGTTGAGGCCAAGAAGGCCAAGGTTTCCGGTGTCGAGACTTCGGCCCCATCCGTGCCCTCCGGATCCCCTCAGGCGAGCGTTCCTGAAACTTCCAAAGGGAAGCGGGTTGTCGTTCGGAGGGTGAAGGTGCAGCCTACTGGGGCCGCGACCGTTCCTTCTGCCTCGGTTCTTCCAGCGTCTTCGATCGCTCCGCCTCCTCCTCCTCCTTCAACTGGGCCCTTACGTCCTTCTTCGGTGCTTCCTCGGGGTTTTGTATTTGAAAAGGGGGTGACCAAGGAGCTGGATGTAGCTTTTCTCCCCCCTCGGGAGTTTATGGAGAGCCGGGCCTTGTCCCCTCCTAGTCGAGGAGGTGCTCGCGCAGAGCGGTTTGTGTAAGTCCGTTGGTTTCGCAAGCTTATATGATTGTGAGGGAAAAATACACCCGGGCGATGCGGAGAACGAGAAAATTGAAGGCGTCGGGGCCGAGGTTGAGGCCAACCGAAGGCTCTGGCCGAGGCTGCGTCCGTGAAAAGGGCTTTAGCCGATGCTGAGGCTAAGTTGCACCTTATGGAGGAGGAGCGGGATGCGGCCAAGGATGCGTTTGTGAAGGTGGAAAAAGATCTGCAACAGGCGCGAGAGGGGGCGGAGAAGTCGGCCTCCCAATGTGTCCGGGCCCAAAAAGCGCTGAGCGAGAGTATGGACGTGGTGAAGGCCCTTCACAAACAGCGTGATACGTTGTTTGATAAGGTTAAAGCCGTCGAGGAGGCTCGCCGCCGTATCGAGCCGGAGCGCTTAGAGTCGACAGTTGTTAAAGCGGACCGCCACCGTTGCCCGCTTTGAGAATGCACTGGAGCAGATCCGACTTTTGAATCCGAAGACGGAGCTTAACTTGGAGGGCTACGACTTTCGTGCCTTCGTGGAAGATGGAGTGTTAGTTTCGTATCGGCCTCCTTCGCCCATGCGTCCGGATCGGGGGAGGGGGAGAGTCGGATGCGGAGAGTGAGGCGACGAAGGATGCTCCTGAGGCCGGTCCTCCTAGTTGAGTTTAGTTTTTGTTGTTGGTGGGCGTTTGTGCCTTTGTATTTTGTTGATTTCCAGCTTTTGTGCCGTAACATTGTATGACTTGTAGAGGAATTTATTTATTCGCCCTTCCGCCAATTTCTTAAATTCCATTGTTTGAAATTTGTTGACTGCATTAAATACAAGTCGTGTACTCGACCAACACTGCGGTGTGGGAGATTGGGACGAGGTTGTATGTCTTACCCTCGGGGGTGTTGACTTAACCGCCATGCCTCATCCCGGCTTAAATGGCCGGAAAAGATGATAGGAACCGACTTAAGTGCGAGGCTTCACATGCCGACCGAGGTGTCCGATACCTTCGATCGACATTTTGACCGATCGGTGGTCGAGATGGGAGTCTCGCTTTCTTAAGTCGGGCGAGCGTTGACGCGTCAATTTCACGAAGGCCACGTATGGCGTTTTCGCCGAGCTCTTACCTATGCGCGTCGGAGTACAACGGCCGGTGTCATACATCTAGATGTTTTTTTGTTTCTGACCGGGTATAAGTACCTCGGAGTCAGGTTTCTGCCGGGCTTGGTGGCCTCGGCATTAAGCTTAAGCGAAAAATCGTGCACGTTGGAGCCTTCTCTTTGAGGTATTCCTTCATTAAATAAAGCAGCTCTAAAGAGCGTACAAATGGTCATAAATTATTCAAATGCAAAGCAAGGGAAAGTTGGAAATCAATTGCAAAAAACATGAAAGAAAGTAAGAAATGACCGAGCCGAAGTCTTGGGCTAACTGTAGTAGATTTTCAACTTATCGGCGTTCCATGTCCTTTTAACCGGCTTTCTTGCCAAAGTTTCGAGAACGTATGCCCCAGCGTCAAGCTTTTCTTTGACACGATACGGTCCCTCCCAGTTTGCTGCCAGTTTTCCGTCTCGGGAGTTCTTGTTCCCTATATCGGCCCTTCGAAGTACCAAGTTACCCCGGTTGAAGGATCGTGGCCGAACCTTGCGATTATATTTGGCCGCGAGTAACTGCTTGGCGGCAAGTTCCCGGCAATGAGCTGTGACTCGGATCTCATCTATCGGGTCCAGATCGTCCTTAAGGCGTCGTCATTTGATGCCGGTCCTCCTCTCCGCTCGATCTTCCTCCACGATGGCGCCCGATTTCCACCGGAATCATTGCTTCGCATCCATATGTCGGCCGGAAGGGAGTTTCTGGGTAGAGGTCGGACACTCGTCCTGTAGCCCCATAAAACACTGTGGAGTTGTTCGGTCCAACTAGAGTCGGCCTTTAACATGCGTTTCTTCACTCCGTCGAGAATGATCTTATTGGCGGACTCGGCACAGCCATTAGGATCGCGGATGTTCGACGGAGGAGAAGTGTTGTTTGATGTCGAGATTGGACATTAAGGCCTGGAATCTTTGGTCCGTGAACCGGGTTCCATTGTCGTGACGACTTCAGCAGGTATCCCGAACCGAGCGAAGATATTGTGACGAACGAATTTCATAATCTGGACGACGTGATTGTAGTCAATGCTTCCGCTTCAATCCATTTGGTGAAGTAGTCAACGCGACGATGAGCCATTTGAGCTGTCCGGTGCCGGTTTAAATGGTCCAAGAATATCCATTCCCCACTTATAGAAGGGCCGGGGAGCCGGCATCCCTTTTAACTCGTAGGCGGCGGCCTTAAGATCCCGCCGTGTTTCGGCAACCGTCACACCGCTTGGCGGCCTCCATGGCGTCATGCATCATGGTGGGCCAATAATAGCCGCGCTTGATGCCTTCGGCCAAAGCCTTGCCGCCCATATGTTGGCCGTTGCATCCCTCATGTATTTTGGTCAATACATACCTGGATTCGGACTCGCCGAGGCATCGCATCATTGGGCAGTGTAGTCCCTTCCGGTATAGCTGGTCATCGACCATAGTGTAGATGGCGGCTTCTCTTATCGGCTTTTTTGCTTCGGTAGAGTACGTGGGAATGATACCTCTTTCCGGGTAATCTTCAATTGGTTTTCTCGGTCCGATGCGGACGAGATAGTCATAATGCACGTGGGCTCGGCCAAATTCTGTTGGATGATTTGTTCTTTGACTCCCGGACCTTTGGTGCTTGCGAGTTTGGAGAGGATGTCGGCCGGGTATTCTCTTCTCGCGGGATGTGAGAGACAACGACTTCTTCGAATTCCGTCATTACCTCTTTTGCTTTATTCAAGTACTTGGCCAACAAGGGCCTTTCGCTTGATAGGCGCCTTCAATCCGGGCGGCGACGAGTTGTGAGTCGGTGAATACCTTAATCCGCCTGGCTCCGCTTTCTTTTGCTTGAGCCGATCCCGCCAAGAAAGGGCCTCGTATTCGGCTTGATTGTTAGAGGTCGGGAATTCCAGTTGGAGAGAATGTTCAGTAGCGATTCCCTCGGGGCTTTCGACAATGACTCCTGCTCCGCTGCCTTTTGGGTTGGAAGATCCGTCCACAAATACCCTCCAGAATTCGTTGTCAGTCATAACCGGAGTCAATTCCATGATGAAGTCCGCCAATGCCTGTGATTTGATCGCCTGCCGTGCCTCAAAGGTGATGTCGAATTCAGATAATTCAATCGCCCAGCTCGTCATACGTCCAGCCAAATCCGGTTTGTGCAAAATCTGCCGGATCGGCTGATTGGTCCGGACCACAATCCGATGTCCCTGGAAGTATGGGCGAAGTCGCCTTGCCGTGGTCAGTAGTGCGAATGCCATTTTCTCCAGCTTTTGATATCTGAGCTCGGCGTTTTGTAACGCCTTGCTCACAAAGTAGATGGGTGTTTGTCCGACCTCGGTTTCTCTTACCAAGGCGGCGCTTACCGCTTCATCCCCTACCGAGAGGTATAGGAACAAGGTCTCCCCCTGCTCCGGCTTTGTTAGTACCGGCGGGGTCGCCAAGCATTTCTTGATTTCTTCAAAGGCCGTCTCGCAGTCCGTATTCCATCCTCCCTGGGTTTCTTTCTTTAATAATTTAAAGAAAGGTAGGGCTTTCTCGGCTGACCTCGGTAGGAATCTTGTTAGGGGCCGCCAAGCGACACATCGAGTTCTTTGCACTTCCTTCTTGGAGTTGGGGGCCGCATATCTAACACGGCCTTGCATTTGTCCGGATTGGCCTCAATCCCTCGGTTGGTCAACATAAAACCCAAAAACTTGCCGGCGGGCACCCGAACGCACATTTGGCGGGTTCAACGATACGGTATTTTCTTAATTTGTCAAACGTCGCTCTAGGTCCGGATATCTTGCTCCGGATGTTTTGACTTCACAATCATGTCGTCTATATATACCTCCACATTACGACCGATTTGATCGTCAAAGACTCGATTCATCATGCGTTGGTATGTAGCTCCGGCATTCTTCAATCCAAATGGCATGACGTTGTAGCAATAGTTCGCCTTATCGTCATGAAGGCGGTTCTCTCTTGATCGTCGGGGTGCATAGCGATCGATTGTATCCGGAGTAGGCATCCATAAAAGAAAGCGGTTGGTATCCGGTAGGAGTTATCCACTAGGCTGGTCGATCTTTGGGCATGGGAAAGGAGTCTTTCGGGCATGCTTTGTTCAGATTGGTGTAGTCGGTGCACACCCTCCATTTACCGGTTGGTTTTAACACCATGACCACGTTAGAGAGCCAGGTCGTGTATTGTATTTCTCTTATGAACCCGGCAGCAAGGAGCTCTTCAATGTGACTCTCGAGGGCTTTCGCACTTTTGTCGTCGGAGATATTCCTCCTCTTACGTGCCCTTTGGTTTCGACCCCGGCCATATGGCTAACTTGTGACAGCAAAAGTGTGGGTCGATCCCGGGTATTTCGGCTGACGTCCAGGCAAAGACGTCCTGGTTTTGCCTTAAAAATTTGATCAGCCTTGCTTTGATCTGCGTCCATCTCCCCGCCGATTTTAGTTGTCTTGGAGGGATCCGTCCGAGGATTAATTCCTCCAACTCCCCTTCCGGCTCGGGGCGTGGGTTTTCGGTTCACGGAGGTCGGTTCTACCATGTTGACCGATTGCCGGGGTCGCCCTCTTTTTCGTCATTAGTCATTACCTCGTTGGTTTGGAGCCGTGGCGGGATGACGTCTTTTCCTCCTCTACACGGAGGGCTTCGAAGTAACTGCTTTGTCGCGACGCTTTACGGTCACCGGACACTTCAACCATCGATTCGATCATTGATCATTTTCAATTTACGGTGCTTGGTGGATGCCAAAGCATATCCCAACTTGTGTATAGTGGGTCGGCCCGGTATAATGTTATAAGGGGAGCGGAAATCGCCACTACAAACCTCACCCGTCCCGATTTGAAGGCTTCCTTAGTTCCCAAGGTCGGTCCCGAGGTCAACATATCCTTTTGGGAAGGAACGCTCTCCATTGAACCCGATGAGGGTAGATTTGCATGGCTTTAGGTCTTCGACATCGAGGTGCATTTTCCGGTATGCATCCCGGCTTATTATGTCGGCCGAACTACTGCGTCGACAAATATCCGCTTGACCCGCGGTTACGACGATCCGGTGATGACCAATCCGTCTTGGTGGCGGGAATAACCTCCTTGAGCTCCTCGTCGGTGAAGACCAAGGGTGGTTTCGGGTTTGACGACGTGCCCTTAAACCTCGGCACCTCTTTTACCGTTAACACCTCTCGCAGGTATTTCTTGCGCTGACTTATCGTATCTCCACCTCCTCCGAAGCCGCCACTGATCCCAGTGCATTGGAGATCGGCGTCCGGGTAGCCCTCGAGAGGGCCGGTTCTCCGCTTCTTTTCAGAGTCCGAAGCGTTCGTGGCTGGACTCCTGCTTCGGCGGCTACCATTCCGCTTGCCAGATTTCCCTTGAGTTTTTATGACGTATTGGCGTAGTTTCCCTTCTCTTACAAATTTTTCAATAGCATCCCTGAGTTCGTAGCATTCGTCAGTGGTGTGACCGGGACAGTCGTGGAAGCTGCAAAACTTCCCCGTGCCGTGTTGGACCGGTTTCGAGAGGCTTTGGCTTGGTCACCTTCCTCATCTCGGTCGCGCGACCTCCTTCCATTGGCTGGGATCGCGGGACATTCAAGGGGTATAGTTTCCGTACTTCCCTTATTGTCCGTTCGCTCAGTGCGGGGCCGGCTCTCTCGCCACGTCTGCGGGGTTCCGCCTTGTGTTTGTCGGTCGAGGTCTCTTCTTTCGGGTGATGAATTCCTTGCCTTCTCGGGCTCATCGCATTGGCGATTTCCATTTGCTCGACGTCTAGATATTTCTTCGCTTCGGTATAGAATTCCGTCAAGGAATATACTCGATTCTTGCATAGATGTCGGGCCGGGCGCGTCATCGGGTCCGGTCCGTTGACGAGGCGGTGCACATGGACCTCTTCGGATAAGGATCGTACTGTATTGCCGTATCTCCGAACCGATCCGAGATACTTACGCAATGTTTCGCCCTTCTTTTTGCTTCACTTTACTCAACGTGAATTGAGATTTCGGTTGTTTCTTCTTGGTGGCAAAGTGTAATTCAAACTTACGACCAAGGTCTTCAAAATTCCGAATGGAATTATTGGGTAGCGAACTCAACCATTTGTGGGGCCCGGCCCGATTAGCGTGGCGAGAAGAGTCTTAGTATCACCGGACCTTCTATTGATCTTACCCACATTAATTTTTCAAATAACTCGAGGTGATGACGTGGATCCGGGTCCCATCATATTGGGGGAGGTCGGCTAGGTCAAAATTCTTCGGGTAAGGAGCCGTGGCCGTAGCTCGTGAGAATGGAGTCCCACCCGCGCCGGCCAAGTATTTCATCTTATCTTGCCGCGGCGATCCTCGTGTCCGAGGCGTAGTGATCGCCTCGTGTAGTTCGTCGAGTCGTGTTCACGATCTCGGTTCTCCGGTTCCCTATCGTCATCATGGTGGTCCGCTCGCTCGCCTCGGCCTTCCCTATCCCGGATCCGCAAAGGTGCCTCTTTGTGCCTTTTGGGGGTTGGTTGGCGATCTCGCTCCCCCTCCCGCCGTCCCCTCTTTCCGACACGGGGATGTTGATTCGTTTACGGGCTGGTACGCGGACTATTGCTATCCAGGCGTACAACCTCCTTCCTCTTACGCGGGCTTTTCGGGATTCGCGTTGAAAAAGGTTTTCAAGCTTTTCCTCTATCATTAGTTCCGAGCATGAAAATCCTCCCCGCCTTTGGAGGTGATCGAACTTTTCCTTGTTTTCGAATCTCGAATCATCGCCTCTTGGGTTCTCCTTAGTATGCGGACGTCGGTGTCTAGTACCCGAGCGTCGGAATCGGGTCTGTTTGGGGCTGGTCTTTTGGGGATTCTTCATGCGAGAGATTTGTCGAGGGAAGGCGAGGTGGTTTCGAGTCGGTAACGTATCCTTCCGGAGTTTTTCCTCGGGATGGTCGATCATGGGTACGTGGCCGATCTGGCGGGTGCGAGGTCGACTCGGGCCGGCTGAGGTTGGTTTGGGGGTACCACGCTTTCCTCGTTTGGCCGGTTCAATTCTTTGGTTTTGGGTGTGGCTTACGGTGTGAGCCATTGATGGTCACGGGGATAGAATTTTATGGTCCCCACGGTCGGCGCCAATGTTCGGTGTAGAACACGAGATGTCCGCCCGAGGGGCCGGTAGATTGATCTTGGATGTATCGGCGGACACTGGATATCTATGAAGGAGATAACCGAGGAGAGCGTGGGATCACCGTACACGACAAAGGGGGGTCTTGTGTGTGCACGGTGAGACCGTAGGTAAATAGTCTAGGTTTAGAGTGTGTGCACCTTGTTACCCGCCTTCTATATTTATAGAGGCGTGCGGGTGCGATATCCGAGGCACGCCATTAATGGGGGCCATTAATGGGGCGGATATTGGACGATATCCCATTAATGTGACGTGTCATTAAAGGGGCGGATATCCGAGATACTTCCTAAATGGGACGGGTATCTCGGTGGATTGATATGATGGGGCGAATCCGCCTAGCCGGGATTTCGGCTCTCCTGCCATGATTGGCGGATTACGCCTTCTGCTTGGGCCTTGCCATGGACTTGGAGGCTTTTGGGCCGGTCCGTAACAATTACCCCTGCTAATTATAATAAACTCTAATATTATACTAATTATTACTCTTACTCACTACCTTATTAATTATGGGTATACATTAAAAAAAAAATTAATGCTTTGGAAACATGGTACCTTATAAAAATGACCAACTACAATTATTAGTTGGTGCCTTATAATAAGAATCAAAAGAGCTATTTGTATATAATACCCTTGTGGTCCTACATGTAGGACAGATGAACGAAAAATTTTGGCCATATTGAAGAGAAAGAAAATATTTTCATATGAATGTAAAATTTTACCTTTCATCTATTATTATATATGTTAACTTTTTTCTAATAATAGGCTTATAAAAATAAAATTAGAAAATTGTTGAATTTTATAAACAAATTAATGAAGTTTAAAGTTTTCATACATGTGGAAAGTATGTTGAAAGTACGTTATATATATATAGAGGACCACAAGAGTATATTAAATCACTTTTTAAGAATGACTTGAATTATAATATAATAATTAGAAAGTAATTAATGTTTAGTATCATTTTTTAAACTATTTTTTTTTATAAATAAGTAGTAAAACTTTGAAAATTGTACAAGTTTTTTACTTAAAATGCGTCAAAATGCCAATCATGTTATTTAAAATCTGATGAGAAGAGATGAAAAGGATAGAGAGAAAGAGCAAAAACTCATAAAGAATCTATGGAAGGAAGAAGAGGCATGGTTGGGTACAGATTTACTACAAGAACCATGGTGGAGATATGATGAGGATAACCATGAACAAGATGGAGGAGGCGGGCTAGACAAAAAGTAAGCTATACTAAGAAAATTCTTTGTAGACTTGGTTAATTATGTCATTTGTGGTCTAACTAGTACAAATACAACAATTAAACTAATATTAATCTTAGTTGACTGTTTATGTAATTTACATTTTTATTTTTCTTATGAAAATAAATCATTCAATTAAGATTTCACAAATAATAAAAAAGCAAATCTTATGAAATCCTTTACTTTTATTAATATGCTAGTTCATATTTAGGATATATCAAATCAGCTCATTAATTGTTGTATTTTAATTGGTTAGAGTACAAATGACGTGGCAAATCAGATAATTTCTCCGTTATTGTTGTCCATGTGGACAAAATTGAAATGTCACACAAGCCATACTTTTAAAAAATTCGTGCAGATCACTTGCCAACAACGTAAAATTCAGTCAAACCTGTTAAACTTAACGGTCAACGTTGAGATGGAAGACATTATATTGCTATGATTTTAATAATTTCATGGCGATATTATGGCAAAAACAAAAAAAAATTATGGATATTGCTCAGAAATATTATATATATATATATATATATATATGTGTGTATATATATTAAATCTAAACAAAAATGCTGTTAAATTAATCGTAAAGTTTGATGATCAAATTAATGTTTGTTACACTTAAATCAATAATCAAGATGACATTATATTTTTATGTACCAATATTAGTTATTTGAGTGTGATGGATAAGCTTGAGATTTTTTTTTTTTTTTGAATAATCAACAAAATCACATGGGTCTTGCCATAAAAAAATGTGACAAATTAATTGGTGAAATGACTTGAAAATGACAAAAATCTGAAAAGACGAAAATTGTGGCTTAAAATAAAATGCCGCGGAGACTCAGAGCCTGTTTGGCATTCTCTAAAACCTAGGTTTTGGAAATAAAACCTAAGTTTTGTTAAAGTTTTACCAAACATTCTAAATTTTCTCCAAAATCATTTTCCACCCAAAATCTGGGTTTAAGGCTCAAAACCTAGGTTTTGCCAAATCCAACTTTTTTTCACTTTTCACTTTATAAAACTCATTTTGCAGAATTGTGGGGCCCACCATGATTGGAATATACCAAAATACCCTCTATTATATATCCTCTCTCCCTACTACACATTCGTACTCTGTATCTCCAAATCCTTCTTTGTTTTTCTTTTTCTTTTCTTTTTTTGCTTAGAGATCCTTCTTTTTTTTTTTTTTTTTTGCCCAAAGATCCTTTTTTTAACACTTCTAGTGAAATTTCATTACGGGAAACACAACTTATAACCGATCTAATGACACGCATTCAAGAAGCGGAGACAAAATATTTTCAATATAATCCATAAATTCCGAGTTTGCTTAGATTAATGAGATCAAATAACTATTTTTTTAAACATAACAATATTAAAATACAACCTTACCCTTTATATTCAACTATACCAACATATTTTTATGTTACAAATATTTTTTCTATACAATTTATTAATACATATATGTTTGATCTAATTTTTATCATGTTACATAATTTATGAATGGTAAAAATTTATTTTTCTAACAATTTTATGTATTTTTTGGTATTTATTATTGAATATAATGTTTATAATATTTAAAATACCACTTTATCCTTTAAATGCAATTATACAAAAAAACTAATGTCTTTTTTGGTAAATTTGATCCCCCAAAAACTATTTCGATAAAAACATCCAAACACTATCATTTTTTTCAAAAATCATTCTCCAAAAGCTATTCTCAAAAACCTAAATTTTACCTCATAAATAATAAAAATCATTTTCCAAAAGCAACACCCCAGAGAACGAAAGAGCTTGTTATTAATGCACAAAACTGTTAATGTAAGCCCCATTCTGCAAATTTATTTTCTGACATGCACAGCCAATCTCATTGTTCATCTAATCGAATATATTTGTGCCAAGTGTATCATCATTATATTACCTGCTTAGACTTTAGCCCAAAAAAATCATTTTTCTAAAAAATAATTTATTTTGTTTATATATATATATATATATATATCATGTTTATTTTTTAAAAAAGGTTATATCATGGCTTAAAGTCTCGTAAAGTTCAGTAATGAATTTTATTTTTAAAAATAAATATAAATTCTAAGAATTGAACGTAGATTCGAAAATTATGAGTGGTCATAAATTTCCTATCTTATTCCATCATGTAAATATGTAATTGGGACTTTGATTTCTCATGCTAAAGATTAAGACAAGGAACCGAAGAAGAAAATGTTCTCTAGATTATTTATAGAAATTAAAGTTTATTTTATGACACTTAGAGATTATCTGGTTGGTGTCCTTCTTATGAATTTTTTAAATATATTATTGTAATTTAATTGTTTAGATCTATAATAAAATTTATAATAAATGTGTCAAGTTTCTTAAAATATCATCTTTAATTATGTAGGCTAAGAAATCATCTTTAATTATCATTTGTATGAGAATAATTCTTTGATGGAAGCTCTCTTACAATGAAGGTTGTCAAGTTTGTGAGTTTAAGTAAACTTATGACAATGACGTAAACTTATTAGTGAACTCGAATCGTAAACTCGTAGAATTTACTTTTACTTTTAAATAAGTATTAATAGTGTATAATAAATATTAAAATACAAAAAAATTACAACAATTATTTAAATATATTTTAAATTCAAATAATTGAAATCAAATCCATTAATATTCAAAATTTACCATATATATGTATATAATGAAAAAATTTCTATAAAACTCATATATAAAGTCAATGAGCATGGTCAAATAAAAAAGTTAGCATGAGTTTAAAAGTGATTTAACACGATTTTGTAAGTTAAAAAAGTTAAAATGGTAAGCTCGGTATATAAACTCGTAAGTTTAACCGAATTTACAATTCTTACGAGTTTACCAAAGTGGCTCGATTGGATTTGGCAAACTAAAAACGTAAAAATGGTAAACTCGAGGAGTCAATTTGTGAGTTTGACAACAATGCTTACAATGTGTATATGAATGGACAAAATAACTCTTCAACATTTATTTGTCTTTGATGTTTCCATATTATCCTTGAGCAAATGACATTAGAACTTTATTGGGACAAGGGTCTTATTTGCCTCGGAAGTTTTCGCTCAGAAGCACTCAGTACCCGAAAGTTTTTTTTGGAGCAAAATTGCTTCGAAAGTTTAAAAACGTAACAATCCTACCCTTCTATTAATCTTGATTGTTAAATTGTTGCTCCAATTTATAAACTTAGAGCAAAATTACTCATTAAAAAAAACTTCTAAGGCAAAATTGCTCCATTTTGTTAACTTAGGAGTAATTTTGCTCCAAAAAAAAAAACTTCTCGGTTGTTGAGTCTTCTTAAACGAAAACTTAAGATCCTTATCCCCAACTTTATCAGGTTTATAATTCGATGATTTCGACACAATAAAGAGTGAATGCAATAGGGCCACTACAATGTCAATATATTAAATGCCAAATCTCAGGGAACTCTGAATAAAATTTAATACTTTAATTATTAGTGAATACTTGATTTTTTATTTTTCTTGCCATCAAATCCTTGTTATTATACTGGAATATAATAAATAATTCCAAGATTTTTAAATATCAATCCTTTATAGATTATATCACTTTTCAAATTTATTGAAATTATGTATGTATGTAAGTTTAAATCTGAAACATTTATTTTTACTGGCGAAGAGATCTGCAGAAAAACCATTGGATTCCATGTGAAGAGATCTGCCATCTGAAGGCTAGAATGACACAATCTGGGAAGCGAGAGCGTCTTGAAATTTGTTTTGAAATTGTGAATTTATAATCATCATGAAAAAATAAAATGGCATGAAAACCAAAATATTGAATAACTAAAGAAAACTTAAAAAGGGCATTAGTGGCATGAGTGTATGTGGGAGACTATGGATATGTGAAAGAGAATCCGATGACTTGTGGGACTGAGACCTTCTTCTCAACAATCAACATGTTCGTTTTTTTTTTTTTTTTTTTTGGGTCAAAGACAAACATGTTCGTTAACCTACAAAGATTCACAGAAATGCAGAATAATGTGCGTTTCCCTCCTCCCTGTGAACACCACCGTAGGAAGCAAGACATCACTGACCCACAATGTCAGTAAAGTGGTCAGAAGTAGTCAGCACCCACTGACTGCCTCACCGGAGACAGCTGCCTCGTGGACCCCACCACCCTCTCCTAAAGTCTATTTTTAGCTCACGCTCCCTCCGATTTGACAATTGTGAATGTCGACGTCACAATGAATGCGGCCCCTTGCCGTTCCAACGATGTCGTTTCTCTTTTGAGCTGTTGAGCCTAAGAGGCCCAACCCAACAATAAAATTTCTTCTTTATTGTTAGCATTATGGCTTAATGGTTTTGACCCAAAGAAAAAAAAGGCTTAATGGTTTTGACCAAAAAAAAAGGCTTAATGGTAAGAGATAATGAAACTAAATAAATTATTTAATTATATTTTTTAACTAAATTATAGGATTTTAAGAAATAACTAAAATTATTTAAAAGCAATAAATACATAGGAATGTCGATGTCACAATGAATGCGGCCCCTTACTGTTCCAACGACGTTGTTTCTCTTTTGAGCTATTGAGCCTAAGAGGCCCAACCCAACAATAAAATTTCTTCTTTATTGTTAGCATTATGGCTTAATGGTTTTGACCCAAAAAAATAAATAAAATTGGCTTAATGGTTTTGACAAAAAAAAAAAAAAGGCTTAATGGTAAGAGGTAATGAAACTAAATAAATTATTTAATTATATTTTTTAACTAAATTACAGGATTTTAAGAAATAACTAAAATTATTTAAAAGCAATAAATACATAGGAAATATAATTTTTTTCCAACAATACATTTATTTATATAAGAATGAGTAAGAGAGAGTAATAGAAGGAAAAAAAAAAGGATAAAAGATAATGTATGGAAAATTAACCGGTAATTCTTCTGATCTTCTTGGTTTGCTTTGTTACTCATTGACTAAGAGGTTTTCAGTTCATAGAGATCAATAATGTATAGGAAATTAACGACGTGGGAGTAATTAAGGACAAATTGATTAAAAGTGTGTTTATTATTCATATTGACTGAGATTGGATCTTATAAAAACTCATTTAAAAAATGAGACCTTATTTATAAATATGAAGGGAGTATATTATATGATTTCTCTAAAATACTTATATATTACGTTAGATTATATATCATCTTATAAGTTAGGCTAATTATTTAAAAATAATAATAAATATAAAAGATACAATTAAAAAATATATATATTTCATTTGGAACTAGAATAGTACCTTAACCACTCGTTCAGCCTGCTTTGGAGTTTGGGTCAAAAGTTGCAGTGAGTATATCGTATATCCATATAAATAATATATACACACATCCACGAGTATATATTATTGGTGGTGTGGTAAATTATGATATGATAGTATGATCCAAGGTTAAAAGACTCACCCTGAAAACTTCATTTAACATATACGTGGGGATTTGTAATTGTTGGAAACTATTATGGTGAACAACGAGCAGGTGGGGCTGCCCCGGAAGGTAACCCATGGCCCGACCATTTATTTTATATGGGTACGGGCACCCGCACCCATGGTCAAACCCGTTTAACCCGCATAAAACGGGTACGCCTAAACGGGTCCAGGAAACCCATTTAAGGAATCTGGCATTTTTATTTTTAAAAAAAACAGAAGAAAAAAAATAGGTTTTTTGAGCCCAAAACATTTTTTTTTACCGCACAATAATCACAACTTCACACTTCAAACACAAAAAAAAAAAAAAAAAAAAAATTCATCAGATTAACTACCCAAATTCATCAGATTCATTGCTCAGTATCAAGTTCATCAATTCAAACATTAATCATCATATCACAACTTAGCAACAGATTCAAACTTCATTCGACGGTGAGAGGGAGAGGGAGACATCGACGGCGAGAGGGAGAGGGAGAGGGAGATGTCGAGATCGCGGCGAGGCGCGAGGCGCTAGTGAGCGAGAGCGAGATGGAGAGACACGGTGCTAGCAGCGTCAGCAATAATGAGCGAGATCGAGTTTAATGTAAATGGGTACGAGCAGCCCCGTTACCCGTGACGGGCCTAATCTGGGCGGGTTTAATCCAAGGAAAATTTTACAAGGCGCGGGTGATTGGGCGAGTTGCGGATCACTTGCTCTCCCCTAATTATCACATCCACTTTTTGTCCTTCTCGTACAATAATGCAGATATAAAATAACCGAAATATAATAGTATTCATGTTTGGGAAGGATAGACGGTCCTGACAAATTAGAAATAATCAATTAATCATCATCATAATTTGCTTTTTAATAAAGACAACGCTGAGAAATAAGACTTAGATGATTATTGCGAGAGATAAGACTTAGATGATTATTGCGAGAGATAAGACAATGCCAGGATTTCAAACTGTATCGTATGTTGATCCGGAACTTGAGAGGATTATTGCGAGAGATAAGACTTAGATGATGTTTGGTTGCTTATTTGTATCAAAAAAAAAAAAAAAAAAAAAAAAAGACAACGCTGAGAAATACGTAGCCAAATCAGAAATAGCGACCACATATATAATAATAAATAAATACCACAAGTACAAATAATTAGAGCCGGAAAAATCGGGCGAGCCCTTCAAAGGCGAGGCTTAAAAAATAGACGACATATTTGAAATTGGCCCTGTAGGGCTTCGGGCTTAATCGGGCTGGCCTGTTAGGCTCTTTTAACCAAGGTTCTGAAAATCGGATAGGTCATTGAACCGGTGAAGATCCTGGTTAAGGGTTAGTGGGTCAGATCGGAGTCAAATCGGTATTAATTAAAAAAATATAATTTAATTAAAATAGGTAAAAATATTTATACTTTAATAATAAAAATATTTTGTGTAAATATGGGAGGATGTGTAATATGGGAAGATGTGTAATAGTATATTGATTTATTTAAGAAAAAGAGATCACATTTCTTGGGCTTGCAAAACGCCAGAGATATTTCTCTCTATTCCCAGGTCACGAGTCTATGATTTTGTAGCCGAGGTGAGTCCACATTATGTGCACATAATTATGTGCTTCTTATGTGCTCATACATCAAATAGAGGTATAAGCATTTTTTAACTTTTTTATATATTGCATTTATTTAGATTTAAATTATATCACGCTTTACGAGATGTTTTTTGTACCAGTATCTCAAATTAATTAGTTTCTAGTTCCGCATTTATGCGTAACACGGTATTATGGAAACTACTTAATTTGAGATACTGAGTGCAAAAAATAACTCAGAAAGTATCATATAATTTAAATCTAAATAAATACAATATATAAAAAAATAAAAAATAAAAAAATATGCTCATACCTCTAATAGAAGTATGAGCACATAAGAAGAGCATAATTATGTGCATATAATGTGGACTCACCAAGGTAGCCTTGCTGTTGCAATGATTAGAAGAAAGCGAGTTGTCAGGTATGATACCAATTACCAAATGTTTGGTTTTCCAAGCTCAAAGACATGAGCTAATCAAAGAAGAAGAAAGGGGCTTCAGTATCTTCGTTATACTTGTGTGCCTCAGATCCTGCACTAAAACCTTAAGCCCTCCAATATTTGGCATACACCCTGTCTCTGTCACAATATTATCTTGATGCCACTTGTGGACATAGAGGAGAAGATCCATCCATGGCAGTGAGTAGAGGAAGGAAGCTGAATTGCAGATCCATCCTTATTCTTCCTTTCCTCTCTCATCGGTGAATATGAGGCACCATCCTTACCTTCATCACCTTTTTCAGCGAATATGAAGCACCGCCTGTAACACCCCATTTTCCAAAAGCGAAATAATTTTTTTTCATTAGAGTAGAGTATCGGAGCAAGTAAAAGAGTGAGTAACTGATATATCATTAACTGTGGCGTATCCGTCTGTTTATAATATATAGTACATTTAGCCGAGTAATGTCATATTGTTACAAGTCTAAAAATAGGAATCTTCAGTCGGGTCTTTACACGTGCTGTTTACTTTGCTTTCTCTTGTCTTCGGTCCTCGATTCCCCGGACCCTGAAGCTATGGTAAGAGCTGAGGTCCAATGCCCATTGGACCTCGTAACGGTTAACCTCATGCTCAAGTAATACAAAAGATATATGGATGACAGATATTTATGACATTACAGCAAGTAATCAATACATAAGCACACAAAGAGATGCAAGATTAACATATCAACAGTACATAGCACACATCACATGTAAAGTTACCCATGTTTGCACTAACCAGTGCCACGATAGCATGTCGTGTCCTCAGCGCTAGGAAAACAATCTTACGGCATTATCAAGACTATAACCCGTATATAGTGAATGTGTAAACAGTGATTTAAGACAGCCTTAACCACGTGCATGACCCAAGACCAAGTCTTCTCCATGACTCTATGAAATAATCTATCACATATAAGCATACAATAAGTATCAGAGTTAGTGTTACAGTACGCGTCCGTATCTTCGTTGGTGATATCGGTACGTTTGTCAGTTAGAATGTGATCACGTATATCTTATAATGGTAATATTGCATTTATTAATTTAAAAATAATATTCTAGTAGATATCTTAGTCACTAATGACCTTTTTACCCCTGGTGAATTTATTTTTCAACTTATTTCCAAAATTTCGTAGAAAAACGCTGGTACAGTATTTCTAGGCAGATTTTTCATCTAAATTTGAAATATCATAATTAATTCTAGAAAAATCAAAACGAGGATCCGTAAAATTTACCAGAAATATACGCATGTCTATTTTTGAGGAAAAATATTGGTTTTTACCCAAAATTTTTGATTCATTCCCAGTTTAATGATCTTCAACCACTGCTCAGAATTTTTCCAGAAAAAACGTAGCCTTATTTCCAGAATTTTTATCTCCCTCTACAGACTCTAATTGATGCATATTTTATATCAATAGAAAGCTATACATGTCTACTACACTCATGAATTATTCCAGAATTTATGAAGATGATTTTGCATATAAAATATCACTATCTAACTTCCCCGACTCCCATTGCCCAGCAACACCCCACAATTCTCATCTTACTCTAACTTGTTTTATTAATCCTAGAAGTCACTTCCCAACATGTTTCCACCTTGTCAGGCATCTTTCGATGCAATAAGGCTTGAAAACAAGTATGGGAAATTACTTTGCCTATTTCCTAGATTAAAACTAACAATTCTACTAAAGCTACTAAGAACTACTAAGAACTTATAAGAACTTTACTAGAAACTAAAAACTAAAGACAAGCTTACCTCTTGAAGACTCTTGCTTCTCCTTCTTGCTTCTTAGAAATCACCACTTGGTGGTTGATTTGGTGTGAAAAATTGTGAAGGGCAATGCCCCTATTTATAGTAAAAGTCCAAGAATTACATCCATTGGATCATCTTTTCTTATCAATGGCTCATGATAATTTGTGCTTCCGTGAAGGCAAAAAATGTGAGCAAAGGATTCTCATTAGTCCATACTAATTACATAGGATTTAGCTAACTATTCTAATTTCCTATTTTTAATTCAACATGTGCTATTGAAAAAATTATATTTTAATCTCTCTCTCTCCCCCTCTCTCTCTCTCCCTCTTTCTCTCTCCCATGTGCAATCTAACACTTCTTTCCTCTCCCATTGGTCTATTTTCTTTTTCATAAGGATTAAGCTTATTTCTTTGATTTTTCATTGGCTAATTCAATTTCACAAGGATTAAGGTTAATTATAGAATTAATTAGGACCATTGGATTCCACTTATGTTTGTTTTAAATTAAATCTTGGCCCTTCACTATAAAGCATGATCTCTTGTGATGTCATCCTTATGATGTCACTTTGATGACATAATCAAAGCTTAAGTGTCATTAGCAAAGTTTAATTAACTCTTAATTTCATTTGCTAGCTAACCATGGAAACTAATGTTTAATTAAATCAAGCTTTGTGCACCTTAATCTTTACTTATTTCTATTTGTCTTTTAATTGATCCTTGATTTTTAATTAAGACATTCCCTAATTGTTGCTTCTTAATTTGCCCTTTGATTAATTATGAAGATTTACATAATCATTTAATTAGTGAAAACTTAATTGTTCATTTATCTTTATTAATTTCCCTTAATTTTTTTAAGTATTTTTATAACATTATCTTGCTTCTTTTAAGAACCATTGTTTAATATGATGATTATTTTGTATTTTATGATCCTTAGATGTGGTCTTAAATTTAATCTTTGGTTTATTAAATTCTACGAAAAGTTGTCTAAAATCGAATTAATAATCTACAAAATTTAGAGACAACCTATTCTCCTTTATTTAACATGCATAATTTATAAAAATATAGGATTGACTACAAATAGCGATTTTTAGGGTTTTACTTGTAATTGTCAAAGTATGATAGGTTCTTAAATTAATTATGATCATTAATAATTCACTTTATGCTAATATTGAACCCTTATTGGTTCTTGTTCTTTCATTAAATTAATATATCCCTAATTGATGACTTTTAATATGCCTTTTAATTAATTTTGCAAATTAATACAATTAATTATTGTAAATTTAGTTGTCCTTTAATTGTTGGTAATTTCCTTTAATTGATTTAGGTATTTTTATAACATTTTATGGCTCTTTATGATTAAAGATAAACTATGTTGTAATATGACAATTTTAGGGTATTTTATGATCCCCAAATGAAGATTAGAAAATTTGGATCTTTGGTTATTTAATTCTAAGAGAAAATTCCCTAAATTAAATTAAATAAGCTACTAAATTTTGAGACCACATATTCACCTATTTTAATAGGTATCTTTTACTAAAATATAGTGGTTATGCTAAACATGATTTTTAGGGTATTACACCGCCTCGACAAACACCGACGAAACTTCGCCATGGATGGATCTACCCTTCATCGACACCGCCGTCCATTCTCTCTCTCCATCTCCCTCTCTCTACAAACATCAACGTCGCTTTCTCTTGATCGACCTTTTTTTTTTTTTTAAAAAAAAGATTTAACCCTTAACTCCGGTGGTTTTCGTAGGTTCAATGATTCGGTCGAACCATCTGGTTCGGGTTTTAATTTTAATTGTAGCTTTTTTAAATATATTTTACTAATTTATATGTATTTTTCATTTTCTATACAATTATTTATCAATTTAAGTACAAATACATAAATACATAATAATTATACTATGATTTATGATTTGGTTTATTATTAGTTGCAGATAAAGATTATAGAAGTGTTCATGATGTGGGAGAAGAAATTCATGATATTCTTACTCATGAAGCGAGCCTCTTGCTCAAAGTGAAGCACAATCAAATATCAATAAAATTGATGATAGTGGTGAAGAAGGTGACAATTGACAATGATAGTGGTATGCTTCTTATATTTTATGTGAGTTATTTAATGTTGCTTAGTGATATGCTTCTTATGTTTTATGTAAGTTATTTATGGACAATAATTTGTTTTTTATTACGAATTAGTGAATGTGTTTATTTGTTGGATGATTTATGTTGTTGTTGGTGAAAATACTTTCAATATTGAAATATCACTAAGATAAGAATCTGTGCAATCAATATGCATAATTTGTAAAGAAACAATATTACTGCACAAGAAGAAAACCAGTAAAAACTCACAAGACTACCAAATATGCTAATGAACTATGAAGAAATCCGGGCCCAACTTTCGTTGTTTTCTTAAGACAATTTTGCTCCCTCTATATGGATGCCCAAGGTTGATGCGTAATTGTCTCCCAGGATAGAGCAGATTTTTCGTCTTCAGAATGATGACATTTTCAATCAGAAGCCCAAGCAAACACAACGAGTCTGCTTTCAGAATCGCACAAATGTGACTTATAGCAAAATGCATTAAACTATATGTATGAGAGCATAGTATTAGAAAAACGAGATCTTTTTATCGACACACGCACGTCTATTTATAGACGATGAAACAATCAGATGGAGTCCCGTCGGTGAACTGACGCGACCGGCGGTAGTGAACCGACGAGACTTCTTATTCATAACCCATGGGATTACACAAAAACCTAACAATCCCCTACATGGATAAGAAGTCAGTCCATCATGACTAAGTGAAAAATTAAATATGTATGCAAAGTGCGATTCGTCTATGAGCAGCAACTGCATCGAGAAAGGTAGGGTTACCTTTGAACCTTCTCTAGTAAAAACCTATCGGATATCTTTGGTCAATCGGTGGGACGCTTATTTGTCTTGAAGCTGTTGACCTTTTAATGTATACCAAGACAATAGGAGTCACACAGTTGCTCCTCTAGCATCGTTGGTTCTCATGCTGTGTCCATTTTGGTCTTGGACACCGCCTGGTTCTGCGAGTGTTCTAGAGAATCGACCGTTTTAAATTCTCATAGAAGCGGCCCGCACTTCACACTCACATAGGTGATTCCTTGTGATGTAAGTCTACATACATCATCCGAACACATCGATTAAGAAACCATTAAAAACTTAAAAGCTTACCCTTATATATATGCTTTGTCTTGTCTAGGAATGAGTATGAGTTTAAAACTCCACGGTGTTAATGATCGATTAAGACTTAGTTGTCTCTTTGAACCTAGTTCGTGGGATCTTCACTCTTCTAGGTAGAGTTACCACGATAATCAACAATGGATCGGCCTTAAACCCATTCCTTTGGACAAATTTCTAACTAACTCTCTAGGGATCCCTTTAGTCAATGGATCCGCTATATTCTCTTTTGATTTTACATAATCAATTGAGATGATTCCATTCGAGAGTAGTTGTCTAACGGTATCATGTCTATGACGTATATGTCTAGACTTACCGTTGTACATGACATTCTTGGCCCTACCAATAGTTGCTTGACTATCAGTATCACAGCGTATACACACAGCCGGTACCGGTTTTGGCCAGCTAGGAATGTCTTCAAGAAAATTACGAAGCCACTCTGCTTCCTCACCAGCTTTATCTAAGCAATGAATTCTGCTTTCATTCTACATCCTGTAATGCAACTATGCTTGGATGACTTCCAAGACACAGCACCCCCACCAACGGTGAATACATATCCACTTGTGGATCTTGTGTCATTAGAGCTGGTGATCCAATTTGCATCACAATACCCTTCTAAAACTGCAGGGTACTTTTCATAATGCAAGGCAAAGTTTTTAGTTTGCTTTAAGTAACCTAAAACTCTTATCGTAGCTTTCCAATGAAGCTCGTTTGGATTACTTATAAAGCAACTCAACATGCTTACTGCATAGGCAATATCAGGTCTAGTGCAGTTCATAACATACATAAGACTGCCTAACGCTCGAGCATACTTGTTTTGATTTCCAGCTTTGTCAGTATTTCTCGACAGACGAAGACTAGAGTCTATGGGGTTCGTCACGAGAGCTATGTTTAAACTCTTGAATTTCTCAAGAATTTTAACAAAATAGATGTTCTTTGATAAGTGTATATTTTATGATTAAATAGGTGTATATTTTATGAGAATTAATTGGAATTATTGATATTATATACCTATTTAATTATCTTTTATTGACTTTTCCATCATTGAATCAAACTTAGGATCAAAGAATAAATCGATATAAAATCTACTCATATCATATTTTTATTGTACAGAAATATTTGCTGATTTGGAATGAAGTAGACAAAGCAATTAAGAGGATATGCAATCAACCAAACTCGGTGGTCCCACGCAAGAAAAATAGAAACGAAATTAATTGCCTGATCTGGTGGAGTTGATTACAAGATATAAGATATCTTTTTAATAAGAAAAGGAGAATGAGTGACCCAATACATAAATTATAAATAGGGAGGCAAAGACAAAGAAGGAGAAGATCAAAGAGAGGCGTAGAACAAGAAGGAATAAAGAAGCAGAGGAGTAGCGGCTGAGCGTTTTGGTTCTCTTCATCATCTCCATGGAAGGACGGAAGGACTGTGGAGGCGACAGAGATTTTCTTTCCGCTTTCTCTTTATTCTTTGAACCTGGATTTTTATTTCTTTGTTATTAGTTTTATTAGAGCCATGTTTGGCTAGTTGGTTTTGCAACCTAGAGGACCTATGAACTTGTGGGTGAATTGGATTTTGTTTTCATTATTTAGTTAAATTTGATATTAATTTTGGTTACTTAATCTTGATTAGTTTTATCTATTTAGTGATTGGCCATCATTGAGTATGATTTTGAGCATTAAGATTTACATTGATGAAGGGGATTTTAATTAGGCTCTGAGATTAAGTAATATGAGATTAGATTACGATTTAATTTGTGGTTAGGATAGACATATACCTAATGGCCCCATATAATTGTTGAAGAGTGTGTCCGAGTTTTGTTGCCTCTTGAGTAACTGTGTTAGACATAACAAGTTATACTCAAGAGAGGGTTGTAAGTGGACCGACAGGCACTTATAGCTATTTATACTCGAGATTAACAAAATTGATATTAAAGTTGATTAAATTAGTGGAAACAAGGTTTATGAAGCTAATAAGGGATTAGTGACTCTGGGTTGCTCATTTGATTATTGTGGTAGTTTTCTTATTTTTATTTTAGTTTTAATTTTCTTTTCCTCTATCTTAATTAAATTCAATTTGTTTTGCTCAACTTAAACGAAATTGTGAAATTAATGCTTAACTCAAGTTTTGGTACTAAGTCCTCGTGGGAACGATACTTTACTTATCACTTTATTACTTAATACTACTGTATACTTGCGGAGTTATAGGCTATAAAGTTTTGCCCTATCATTCTTGTGATAAAGCCAACCCAACGATGTTCTATGGATTTTAATTTCCAAAATAACATCTCGCTAGACCCATATCTTTCATGTTGAACTTACTGGTAAGCAACCGCTTAGAAGCTTTAATCATTTGATTATTACTACATGTTATCAATATGTCATCTACATAAAGACAGACCATGGCAAAACCATTTTCAGTATTCCGAATATAGACACACTTGTCACATTCATTAATACTAAAGTTATTTGATAATATAACTTCATCGAATTTCCCATACCATTATTTCGGGGCTTGCTTTAGTCCATAAAGGGACTTGATCATGTGAAAAAACTTTCCACTCTTGTCTTGAGACAACAAATCCATTAGGTTGTTCGAGATAGATCTCTTCCTGTAATTCACCATTCAAGAAGGCTGTCTTTACATCCATTTGATATAATTCCAGCCCATTCTATGCTACTAACGCGATTAACATCCGAATGGATGTAATTCTCGTAACAGGTGACTAGGTATCAAAGTAATCTAGGCATTCACGTTGTCTGTAACCTTTTACTACTACCAGCCTAGCTTTGTACATATCGATAGTGCCATCTACTTTCATCTTATTTTTGAAGACCCACTTAGTTCCTAAAGGCTTATTGCCAAGAGAAAGGTCAACCAATTCTCAGGTGTGGTTTGACAGAATGGATTCAACTTCACTAGTGATAGCCTTTTTCCATAATGGTGCTTTAGGAGAGCCCATAGCCTCTCCATGTGTTCAAGGCTCATTTTCTAACAAATAGGTCAGAAAATCAGGACCAAAGGATATTATGGTCCTTTGTCTTGTACTACATCTAGGTTTCTCCTCTACAGGGTCATCATTGGTCGTAGTATTCCACAATTTCACAGTATTGTTATCATTATTACAACTTGCTTTGTTATACAGAAATACATTCTAAAAAACGTAGTGTTCATTGACTCAATAACCACATTCACATGGATATATGATACATCAGACTTATAAACCAAAGACTGATATGCACTACTGTCAAGTGCATGGCCAATAAACACATAGTCCATTGTCTTAGGTTTGACTCTCAACCTTTTGGGTTTAGAAATCGCAACCTTAGTCAAACACCCCCACACTTTCAAATATTTCAAGGAATATCTCTTTCCTTTCCATATTTTGTAGGGTATACTTTGTATCCTTTTGTGGGGGCATTCTATTAATTAGAAAATTAGCCATTAAAATGGCTTCCCCCCACAACTTCTGTGGTAAACTAGACGTAATCAACATTATTACAATATACAACATTCAACCACAAATGATGCTATAAAGATTTCACATAATTTGGTAGTGATGCATACCCCAACTAGAAATATTTATCATATTTGGTTGTCTAAATAAAACTACCAACATATATTTTCAATAATTATAAAGATAAATAATCAACCTTATAATTGAAAAATTATAAACGCCTTATAATAACAAACTTTAGTTCACCCACAATATAAACATAACATCATAGCATCAAGGTTATGGGTAGTTGAAAAATCACCGTAATATTTCATAAAGAATTGACCACTTTGGTGACTAACAAATCAACTATACTCTTACCACATAGTATTTGGAATTAAAATAATTCATAAAGAATTGACCACTTTGATGATAACAAATCAACCATACTTAATTCCAAAATTTAAATATTTAGCATTCATATAATTGCTATTTACAATATTTAAAAAAACATAAAATCATAGCCACAAGATTATTCATGATTATAGAATTAAGGCTATAATCACATTTTACCAATACATGAAATCATGCATGCTTATCATAATACTATGAAGAATTAGAACACATTTATCTCTGTACTAAATAAATGATTAAATTTTCATATCATTGTCACACAAAATATTTAATGATTCACAAAAATTTGCTTTCAAAAGCAAATAACAAACCTTCACTGAATAAATCATAGTGTATGGCAATCTCATACTTTTCAATATATTTTCTTCTACTAAAATAATAACTTTATAAGGTATCCAAGTCTTAGATATAATGAACTTGTGTTTATTCTATAATTTCAAGGAAATATAATTCAATAATTAATTGAGACCTGCTTGCCCTCTGTTGAGCCCAAATAGATTTTATTTTAATTTGGCCCAACTATAAATGGCCCACAAAAACCTTAGAGTCCAATTTTTTTTTTTTTAAAGATTTAAACCAGCCAAATAAAGAAAAAACGTACAGCCCAAAAAGGTTTGGGTCGCCCAAAACACTAGTTAGCTCAAAAAAAAAAATGTGCCGCCGAACAAATGAGCCCACGCTTAATATACGTTAAAGCATATTTTGGTCTGCATTTAGTTGAAAAGGTGCCAATAGCTCAACTGGTCAAGACGTCCCTCACCCAAGCAACATGTCGCAAGTTCGGTCCCTGCCTGGTGCGTCTCTTCACAAAATATCTTCACAAAATATTTTTAAAAACGCGTTGTATAAAAATTGGTCCTCGGGGGTTTGAACCGACGACGTATAGGTGCAACGTACCTTAAGAGCTAGCGTTTCGCCGGTTGTGCCAGGCACCATTTCGGTTAGGAAAGGACACCAACAAAATAAAAATATTGCATTTCGTAGTAGGGTGTCATCTTCAACAATATCAAACAAATTAATTAAATCCTTAAATGGTACTAAATTCCCTTCCATTCTAATTAATTAAATTAGAATTTTTCAAAATATATATTAACATCCTAAAATTTAGGACTTTTAATAAATCTCATCATTTAGCTGTTAAATTAAATATATTTAATTTCTGCAACTTGAAGCATGAAATCAAATCAAATCCATACGGTATCTAATAAAACCAATAAAATCTCCCGATAGAATATTATATTCACATTATGAATTTAATATTTATCAAATCCTCATTAAAATAAGGAGAGATAGTAGGAGATTGATTAACTACCTTCTCATACAAAGCTAATATATTTATTAACTAAAGATAATCAAATTTTTCAATGAATGTAAATTCACCATGCAAGTAATCAATATATAAATAATTAAATACATTGATTTCTATGAACACATCCATACTAAAACATCGGCACATTAAAAGCTATATCAACATTATTTTAAATTTTTAAAACCGTTTCATTTAAATGCCAACGCACCCGCGACATATTATTATTATTATTATTTAAAAATAATATAGGCTCAAAACTTGAAAGGAGGCGTCCCTTTTTTTTTTATATTTAAAAATAAAAAATCAAAACAGTGTGTTTCCATAAAACACAATAGACCACTCAAGATGAAGCGACTTATCTGTTCTGGCTGAAACAAAAAGTCACGTCGGTTTTGTTCATCTTCAACCTCTAACCGAGTCACACAAACCATGTGGATCCCTCTCAAATGACGACTTTCCCGATAGAAAAACAAATTTCCATCCAATGTTTCTATATTATAGTAATTTCTTGGCCTAAAACATATATACACTTATATATTTTATTGCAGAAATAAATATTCATATAACAGATTCAAAAGGAATATGTTTTCTAAAAATAGGCCAAGGAAATTGGAATATTTAAACAATTTGCACACATATATATATATATACACACACACACATATACATATATTGCACATCAATCATATATATAATAAGTAATTCTGAAACGCATGAAAATTACTTTAAATAATTCATATGCAAATCAGAAACAAGTCGACATATACATACTCACAGAAATCATATCATAATATTGAAGTTTCAAACTAACGCATATATAATCCATAGAATTAAGAAACTCAGGCATCTAGTCATCAATAAGAATATATATATTGCAGCCTATATGCATTAATGTTATAAACTCTAAGTTTCCAAAATCAAGAATCTAAAATTTAAGAACTGAAGACAGATTCAACACAAATAACATTGTCTTAAGATTGTTGGTGAAAATACTTTCAATATTGAAATATCACTAAGATAAGAATATGAGTAATCAATATGCATAATCTGTAAACAAACAATATTACTGCATAAGAAGAAAACCAGTAAAAATTCACAAGACTGCCGAATATGGTAATGAACTATGAAGAAATCCGGGCCCAACTTTCGTTGTTTCTTTAAGACAATTTTGCTCCTTCTATATGGATGTCCAAGGTTGATGAGCAATTGTCTCCCAGGATAGAGCAGATTTTTCGTCTTCAGAATGATGACATTTTCAATTAGAAGCCCAAGCGAACACAACGAGTCTGCTTTCAGAATCGCACGGATGTGACTTATAGCAAAATGCATTAAACTATATGTATGAGAGCTTAGTGTTAGAAAAACGAGATCTTTTTTCTGCCACACGCACGTCTATTTATAGACAATGAAACAATCAGATGGAGTCCCGTCGGCGAACTGACGCGACTGGCGGTAGTGAACCGACGCGACTTCTTATTCATAACCCATGGGATTACACAAAAATCTAACAGTTGTTTGGATATTAATGTTGATAACATTTATTTGATAGATTAGAACTTTAATTGTTGTAATTTACAAATTATATTTCTTTGAAAAAAACGGAGGAAAAATAGTTAAAATTTGGAATAATAACTTTTGGGCCTTGTAGTGTACCCCCGGTGCTTTTAGGCCGAGCTTTGAAAAATAAATGTTTTTCTTACTCGACCCTGTAGTAGAGCGAGAAATCGGGCCGGCGTTTAAGCCCCGGCCCTATAGGACCTGGGCTTGAAAAATGGGTCAGAAATTTAAAATAGGCCCTGTAGGGCCTCGGGTTTAATCGGGCCGGCCTGTTAGGGCCATTTAACTGTATTTTTTTTATTAAAATAATTACTTAGACTTCTATTTAATGAATGTGTTTATTTGTAATTACTTAGATTTTTTTAGTTTAAACTATAACCCTTTTTTATGTTTATTATTATTCGTATTAAAACACATAATTAGTTATTATAAATTTTAAAGAACGGATGTTTTCATATAAATAAACACATACTTTGGTATTACAATATTATATAAGTAATAAATTATAAATATATTTTGTGTAAAATAAGTATAATTATTTTTATTTGTCAATAAAATCATGCATGAACCTAAGGAATGCAGACACCCACAAAATGATGAGAGGGAAAGACATTTTGTCGTGGGCATACATAAAGCAATTCCTTTGTTTAATATTTTTTGAAAAAAAAGGAAAAACCTATTCTTTGTGCTTATTTGTTTTTTGTTACGAATTAATGAATGTGTTTATTTGTTGAATGATTTATATTGTTTAGATATTAATGTTGATAACATTTATTTGATAGATTAGAACTTTAATGGTTGCAATTTATTAATTATATTTCTTTGAAAAAAAATCGAAGGAAAAATAGTTAAAATTTGAAATAGTAATTTTCAAAGGCCCGTAAGGCCGGACCGACCGGTACAATTGGCCCGAGCTTTAAAATTTTTTTTCCTTATCTCAGGCCCTAGCCCCCGTAGGGCGGAGCCCTATCGGGCTAGGGCCGCCCCGATTCCCACTCTACCTTGTAGGGTTGGCCCTATTAGCCTTGGCCGCCCTGATTCCCAACGCTACAAATAATACAACAATGAAAGCCACACCTCACAGAAAAGCATGAATCACAAGGTGAGCAATAATTCTCTTTACAGCAACACTCAAAACTAATATGCCAACTAATATTTTTGACTAGGGACAAATTTGCATGGTTCAAAAGTTTTGATGAGGGACTAAAGTGTGAGTTTCAAACTATTTTTGGGGCAAACTTCTAAAAAGCATGTGGTTTCTATGTAATTTCTCTGGTCCCTTTTCTTCATTGATTTCCAATTTTCAGAAATTATAGGGCCCTTTCCTATAATTTTCTCCAGTCCTCAAATTAGTAATTCCAACCCTCCAAAATCTCCACTTTCTTCTTGAACACCTATAATGTAAGATTAAGCAAAATGTAGCATCAAAAGTCTAAGAAATTATTTGCATAAATAATTAACAAATTATGACAATTTTACCCCTAATTACACTTAATTCAGTACAAATGCCCCCAACTCAAATTAGTGTTTAATCATGTAATAATGTCCAAGAAAATATATTAAGAATCCCAATTTAATTATGAAAAATAATATAAAAATATGGTTTAGTAAGTAAGTTACCAAAATTTGACATAAAGATATCAATTCCGAGGATTTAAGTTAGATTTGAACATATGAGCTGTAACAGTCCAGAAAATAATTGATGCTACCAAAATTTAACTAAGCACCGCAAGTGTACGGGTTATGAAAATAGTAAGTGGCAAATCAAGGTCATCCCATAGAGACTCAATCAAACTAGTGATTAGGTATCAAATTTCCTTTTTTCGTTTAAGTTGAGCAAATAAGAATTGTTTTCAATAACAGTAAAACAAAAGAATGTAATAAAAACTAGCACTTTCAGATAGAGAGAATTCAAATATCAAGGAGGACAACTTAGAGATACTAATCCCTTGTTTGTTTCTTAGATTTTATTCCCACTAAATTAATTCTAACTTAACTTCATCGAGTTAATCTAGCGTATTGATGTTTATAAGTGCCTGTCGGTCCACTTACACACCTACCTTAAATAATTATGCAATGTCTCACTCAATTAATTAAGGTGTAATTCAAATCGGGTTCACTCTAATTTGACTATGCGGAGCTTCTAGGTATATGTCTATCCTAGACGCATTAGATTAAAACCTAATTCCACATTATTTAATCCAAGGTCAATTTAAGATTCCTTCAGTCAAGTTCAATCCTAAATCCCCAAAACATGCTTAACGGTGGCCAATCACTAAGCAATAAATAATAAAAACAAGATTAAATAAACTCGATTAAAATTAAGCAAAACTAATGAGTGGAAACAATTTCTAAGTCTCAAACAAGTTCATAGTACTTTAGGTTGAAAAGAAAATTAGCCACACATGGCTATAAGAAAATCCATTACAAAAACAAGAAATTCAGATTCCAGCATAAAGAGAAGAAGAAGAAGAAAGACAAGATCACAAAACTGTGGAGCCTTCTCCTCGTACAACACGTACTGCAACTCTTCTCCAATTCCTCAGATCTGCGTCTCTACTTCTTCTTGTGCGCGCTAATATCTGCTACCTCTTGAATTGTTGTTCGCTCCTCCCTTGCTCAATGTGCCGTCCACCTTAATATATAGAACTTTGCACCTCGGACTGCGTGCTTGATCTCCAGTTGATTCGGTCATAATTCCCCTTCAATTCTCCAATGTTTCCAAAACATTGAATTGGAAACAAATTTGTAATTGCTCCGTGCTGCCCTGATTGTGCAAGAAAAGGGAATTCTATAATAATAATAATAATAATAACAATAAACTGAATTTATTCAAAACCTCTCATTACTATGATTTATTTCCAAAACTTAAAAATTTGTATTTTAAATTGAAATCCCTTAAATAATGCATTCAAATTGATATCTCTTAAAATCTCAATAAAATCTCTTCAATTTAGTATTGATGACTTCTAAAATATATCAAAATATATCTAAAATTTCTTAAAATTGAGAAGTCATCAATAATTGATAGGATAGTGGGATAATGGATGATTAGGAATAAATATTTATTTTTTATTTTAAATACTTTCAATTTTATTTAGATAATATTTTTGATTTGTTGAGTGATCCTCAAGTTTAGGATCAGTAAGTTAGGATACTTGTAAATTAAAATTAATAATTTCATTTATTTATTTATTTTTGGTAGTTACTTCCATAATATTAGTTGTGGGTTAATGGGGTAGATTTAGGAACATCTTAATAATATTTATTAGAGCATCTTAAATTATTTAGTATCATAAGATACCTGTAATGGCTCAAGAAAATAAAACAAACAAATAAATTATATTATATTATTATAAGCTAATTATATATTTATTCTTGTTGTAGTTGGGAGAAGATAAAGCTTGTAGCTTGATGGTATGGTTAAAGGTCTTTTTGAGTCCTGGGTTCAAATCCTCCGTAAAGTTGTGATTTTTATTTTTGCCTCAGCTTTGATGAATTTACCAAAATACCCTTGTGTGTTAAAAAAAAAAAATTCTGGACATCAGATTTTGGGTTTTAAACGCACGACTTCTTCGACTTTCGCTGGGCAGAGAGAAGCTTCGGGATTTCAGAGACCAAAACCCCAGATCCGTCGAGCAACCCTGTTCCTCGTCCTTCAAGTCGCTTGACGCCACCATTCGTCGCCGGCGTTCGTCTCCTCCGGTCAAGATTTTATTGCTGTTTCTTTTTCTGCTCTGTTCTGTTCGCTGCCTTCCTCCTTCAGTTGGTTTGTCCGTGGTGTTTTGGCGAGGGATTAAAGGAAATCTTCATCTTCTTATGCGTTTTTTGTGCAATGACATGATTGTGTGGGTATGCTTCTTCTATCTATGGCATTTATGAAGATTTATATGTGCAGGATTTCTTTTCTGTTGGTTCTATTTATTGCTGTGATTTTTATAAATTTAGGATTGAAGAATAATTTCGTTTTGCTGCTGGTTGGTTAAAGAAAGTAGGTAGTTTGAAGGCTATTCTAGGTGGAAGGAGTATTGGAAAGGAAGGACTTCAAGGTTTTTTTTTTTAATATAGGTTCATTGCTGGTTTTTTTCCCCTTCTTTTCCCTGGGCGTCGGTTTTGGGTAAGGGGGATTTATGAATCTTCATTTATTCTTTCAGTTTACTATTCATCTGTGCTTGTTGGGTGGCGTGTGGATTGAAGTTGTAGTGTTGCACATTTCGGTTTTGTTGTGGCTAGCTATATGGTATGCGCTGGACATTTAAGAAATAACAATTAGATTGAGGCTAATTATTTGTGGTCATGGAGATTGTTTGAGTTAATTTGAAGGACGCAAATGAGATGTTGTTAAATGGTATAGAATTGGAATTTAGTTGGTGTAAGATGGACAAGTCTATTTTGCTTTGTAATGTGTAGTTTGACTTGATAGACAATTCCCTTTTTCCTCTTGAAGGAGTGGTAGTTACTAGTTTAAAGATACAAAAATTATATTATGGTGCAAAGTTTTGGTTTCCATTTAAATTCCTAAGTGCTGGGAATTAAAAGTTGAAGAAAAGCAGTTAAAGCTCTAATGTAAGAGAAACTAAAGAGATGGTGTTACTTGTGTGTGTATATGGTTATTGTAGTGGGGAAAACAGAGAATTTTACAAGATAAGATACTATGAGAATTTTATGTAAAGTTATAGTTGAAGTAATGATGAATTTGTTTTGTATATTAGGAGAGGAAGAGCTGAATAATTTGGAAGCTGATAGATTGGAGAAAGAGACATAAGTATAAGCATTGTAGGTGAGTGAATAACGCCTCATTATCATTTTTTATAAATGATATTTTACTTGCTATAATTTTATTAAATTTTCAGCTTTCTTAGGTACTGAGTTTCTTCAAGACAGATTTGTTGAAATTATATCAATTGCTTATTGTTATTTATATATTTAAATGAGGTTAATGTTTTATAACATTTTCTCATTTATGATTTTTTATGCAAAGAATTGATAAGAAAAGTTATGAGATATTTTTTTTGTAAACTTTTATATTGAGATGGTCTTATACTTAAAATGCCCTTATGCAAGTTACTATTATATGGAAAGACTTTCAATTGATAGAATTGGAAAGAAATGTTGAGACTTTTGTAAACTCTCATGCTAGGGTCTTCTGTTACGAAATATTCTTTTTGAGTTCTTATCATTAGAGGAAAATCTATTTGTTTGTTATTGAATAATTAGCCCCAGACATGTTTGTAAATATTTTTGAGAGGACTGAATACAGAACGCTGGTTACTAACGGCGAAGTACTATTAGTCCCTGGTGTACCATGGTTAACTCGAGCTCGCTTGACATTTGTGAGTACAGTACTCACGCTTGATATTCGTGGGATTCATTCTCACGCTTGTTATTCGTGGGTTTTGTACCTGCGCTTGTTTCGTGGCTTCGATCCACACTTGGTTAGTTACTCTCGTGGATTTGTATGTCCACGCTTGTTCTCGTGGCTTCATCTTTGCGTTTGGTTATTTACCCTCGTGGACCGTGTGTCCACGCTTGTTATCCGTTCTGTTGAAGTCCCATGAGAAGTTAGAACTTGTGACTTATTTATAAACTGATTTTGAAAGGGGGAAAATGTTTTATCACGTACTTGGTATTATTCATTTAATGATCTTTTATACATCTTTAATTATGCTTATTAATAAACTTTTATATAGATTGATGTTTATGATTTCATAGTTGGGAGTTGAAATTAACGTTTAACTCTATTATAAATTTTCACAGTTTCAATTTATGCCTCCGTTTAGAAGTTGAAAATTTATTATCATGATTTTATAATTCAAAGGTTAAGTCTATCTAAATAATTTCTTTCGGTATTATATTTATTTCTATCGATGAGACGTTATTCACGAGAAAAATATTTTTGGTCTCGATGGTGTATTTGAATCGGTGTACCACCCGCCTAATTGAAGTTGAAGAATTGTGTTGATCAGTCTTAATGGTGATGAAAAACTCAAGCTTTGGTATCATGTTTTGAAAATCCTATTCTAGGAGCTCCGCATAATCTATAGGCAGGATCCCTATTTTCCCTTATAATTTAGAACATATGTATATGTATATGCTATATGGTTTTGAGCTGTAAGCTGTAATAAAAATTTGGATCATTGTAGAATTTTTGGGAAGTCTAACTTATTAGTTTAAGGCTTAAGAAATGTGAGTCTATTCATATTCCGCGAGTCACCTCTTAGTTTTCGGGCGTGACATGAGCGGACATAAATTTCCAATCACGTTTCATCATGTAAATCTGCAATTAAGACTTTGATTTCTCATAATTTATTTCAATTTAGATTAAGATGAAGAATTGAAGAAGCAAAGGTTCTCCAGATTATTTATAGGAAGTTTATTTTATGACACTTAGAGATTATCTGGTTGGTGTCCTTTTTTACCATTTTTTTAAAAAATATATTGTGATTTTATTGTTTAGATCTATAATAAAAATTATAATGAATGTGTTAAGTTTCTTAAATATCATCTTTACTTATCTCAAAAAAAAAAAAAAAAAAAATCATCTTTAAATATCATTTGTATGAGAATAATTCTTTGATGGAAGCTCTCTTACAATGTGTATATGGATGGTTTATAAATAAATTTCTAAATTTGTGAAATAAAATAAATTTAATAATTACATTATTTAGAATCAAAATATATTATCTTACAAGCTACAAGATCGGAAGTCGGAACCATAGAGTATAATCAATGAAATTTTTATTAGTGTAGGCATATGATTTAAGTTGAAATATTAATCTATGTCTCCATGTTTAAGTTATATTAATTTCCTAAATAAAAACGTATACCTTATATTGGAATATCTTGTTTTTTGAAGTTTCGGAGCACTTGTTTGTCTTGCTCACATAGAAGCTCTTAATTCTTGGACATTGCACCACTGAAAACTCAGTTAATAATGAAAACTTCAAGACGCATTTACCAGAACAAAATATCTTAAACCTTGGCAAACATTCAAGTTCCATTACTTGTAAGCTACTAAATTAAATTTCATTCAAAGTCTTTTTGTTTTCTTTTGGCATAACTTGCTCAAGTCAATTGCAAGCTCCTATCCTCATTGTCCTCAATTTGACAAGACTTCTTGATGTTGATGAAGAGATTAAGTGAAGCAATCTATTGCAATTATGCCCGCAAGGATATATTTTATAATTAAATAAGTATAGATTTGAGATATATTTGATAAAATTTATTAATATTTTATATTTTTTTTATCTTTTAATTAATTATAGGATAAAAGGGTATTTTAATATAAAATCTACTCATATCTTATTTTATTTTGTAGGAGATTTTAATGATATATAAGAAAGAAGAAAATACAGAAAAGGGAAGCATGATCACTCTGCGCATAAAATAATATTATATTTTATGATAGATCATATGAGATTGAAAGAAGAAAAAGCAGAATCAATGTCATTAGGAGATGATGCGGACCCGCGTGAATTGAACAATGGATGCAAATACTCTAGGCAACAAATTAATTGAAAGGAGACGATACAATATATTATTATATTACATTAAATTGAATGAGGATGATAAAAGAAGAGGATAAACTGATGAATGGATAATCAGAGACCACACAACTTTTTCTAGAGTCGGGAAATCAGGCCAAGCCCGTCGGGCTGGCCCGTTTAAGCCCTGGCCCTGTAGGATTCAGACTTAAAAAATCAGTCAGAATTTTGAATTTGACCCTGTAGGGCCCTTTCACTGTAGCATTGTTTTTTTTAATATTTTATTTTATTTTAAAACTTGGCCTTTATCTATGTATGAATGACATAAATACATAATAACTATATGTATTTTATATGTTATAGAGTTATTTATCCATTTAAGCACAACTACAAAAATACATAATAACTATACTGATTTTATGATTTGTTGTATATAAAGATTATGGATGTGTTCAAGATGCGGGAGAAAAAATACATGACATTTTTACTCTTGAAGCACAACCTTCTACTGAAAGTGAAGCACGATCAAATATCTATGAAATTGATGATAGTGGTGAAGAAGGTGACAATTGACAATGATAGTGGTATGCTTCTTATATTTTATGTGAGTTATCTAATGTTGTTTAATTTAATGCTTCTTATGTTTTATGTGAGTCAATTATGGACAATGGTTTGTTTTTTGTTACGAATTAATGGATGTGTTTATTTGTTGGATGATTTGTATTGTTTAGATATTAATGTTGATAATATTTATTTGATAGATTAAAACTTTAATGGTTGCAATTTACTAATTATATTTCAGGCCCTGGCCCTAGTACTATCGGGTCGAGCTTTGAAAAACAGACGTTTTCCTTATCCCAGGTCTTGTAGGGCCCAGGCCCTGTCGGACCGGGCCGGCCCTGATTCCCAGCTCTACACAGCCCAAGCACTTAACATATGTCTATTAAAAGGTGTGAGAGCAGGCTAAAGCTGATATAAAAGAAAGCAGGCTAAAGCCGGTGAGCAAGGAACAGACCCTAACGGCAGAAAAATAAAGTCTAAGAAACAGAGAAAGAATCAACGTACAGAGTCTGGACGGCAGCGAGCAAGAAGAACGAAAAGGAGAAACGCACGAATAGAGGAGAGAACTACTGGTTTGTTTTTCTTCAACCGCGACAACAGCAAGAGAAACAAGATTAGCGAAAACCTTCATATTCCGACGGCAGTGAAGCTCTCCTCCATAGTGCAACTCGTGTTGTAGTGGCAGAGATTCATCGCGATCGACACATCTGATCTCCACTCTTCTTCTCCCTTTTGTTCTTTGAATTTAAATCTGAATATTATTTTGCTGTTCTGGATTTTATTATAGCCATGGCTAAGTTTTCCTTGCAACCTAGAAGAAGAGCCGAGGAAGAGCTATGGACTAGACTTTTGTTTTCATTGTTTAGTTATAATTAATATTAATTTTGGTTACTTAATTTTGTTTAACTTTATCTATTTAGCAATAGACTATAATTGAATATGAATTTGAGTATTAGGATTTACTCGACAAAGAGACTTTTAATTAGGTTCTAAGATTAAGTACATGGGATTAGATTACAATTTAATTTGCGATCGGGTAAACATATACCTAATTAGCCTCATATAATTGTTGAAGAGTGTGTTCGAGTTATATTGCCTCTTGTCTAATTATGTTAGACATAATAATTTACACTTAAGAGACGATTCTAAGTGGACAAGCATTTATAACTATTCATACCCAAGATTAGCAAAATTGACATTAAGATTAATTAAATTAGTAAATTTTTTTTTTTTATAAAGCTAATAAGGAATTAGTGACTCTGGGTTTCTTATTTGATTATTGTGTTAATTTGTTTATTTTAATTTTAATTTCTTTTCTTTTAACCAAATTCAATTTGGGTTGTTCAACTTAAACGAAAGTGTAAAATTAATATTTAACTGAAGTTTAAGTTTATGTACTAAGTCCTTTACTCACTCTTTATTACGATACACTACGTGCACTTGTAGAATCTTAGGTTATAGAATTTTATGTATAAAGTCAGCTGATAAGCCATCAAACATATGTTGAACCCATTAGTATTCAAGAACCTCAAGAACTAGATTTATTTGAAATCCTTCTTTCCATATATCTAAGAGTTCATCTAATTGATAGAGCATCAATTTTTTAATTCGGGTTTGAATTCCATTTTGTCCTTCATGTTGGAAAACCTCCTTAAAAGAACTGTTTTCAACAACCATTACCTCGAGACTGATTATGTTTTGGAGAAGCCAACATGGAAGTATAGCCTGCTCATCTTCGAACCTTGACAAAATAAGACATTTGAGTTTACAGAATTGTTCCTCAGAAAATTGACCTTTTACCATCACACTGGCATCTTCTTAGTTGAGCGCCAACACCTCCAAGTTGCAAATCACCTGTACTAGATAAGTGTATGACAAAAGTTTCATTAAAGAATTAGTCAATAGCGATTTAAAACGAGATTTTAATACATGATGGCGGAACAATTATGCAAACAATCAATGTATATATATATAGGGTGCATAGCTAGCTAACAAACATGATTAAAAATTATTCATTTTTAAAAAACAGAGAGCTGTGCAATCATGTCAATGGCTTCTAGTCTTGGGTATTTTAATATCAATCCACGCCTCTTTTAGAAGGAAAGGAAACTGTTGTGTCGAGACTTGTTGATTACTATCAAGGACTTTTCCTTCGCCGGTAGTGCCCTGTTTCTTGAACATACTCCATTTTGAACAACTGTGGACATCTATTCATCTCTAGAGTTCAAGTGACCACCAAACCACCAATGAAGTCATACGAATAAACTCAAATTTGGGAGGACAATCTAAGGGTCTCTCTTTGCCTGAGACAATTTCCTGCATCTTCCTTGCATACTTTATGGTAGTTTGTTCAATTTGAAGGAGATCCATGGCTATGGAGAATGGAAGAAGGTTGTTACGGACCTGCACCAGGCCCAACAACGGAAGGGCCCAACAGTGAGTACTATATCCTGGCAGATATACCGGATCTATCAACAACAAGTGAATATCCTAACTACCCCGGATTGAGGGGATATCTTCATGATATAACGGCCTAGATACTTGCACCAAAGATCACACAGGGCCGATATATCCTGCCTACGGTAAAACTCTATAAATACAGAGGACAAATCCTAAGGTGCACACGTTCTAACTCAATACTATTTACATTCCGCCACACTGTGCACACACACCACCCCCATTGGCGAGAGCGTAGTTTGTGCACAGTGATCCCATGCTCTGATGAATATCTCCTCCATAGATACTCAGGTAGAGCCCATCGATCCAAGATCAAAGTACCATCCCAAAGGCTGGACATCTATGTTCTACATCAGAACATTGGTGCTAAGCCGCCGACCGTGGGGACGTTAAATTTTGATCCCCGTGACCACTGATGGCTCACACCAGCTCAGCCTGGAAATCCACGACAAACCGAGGCAAGTCAACACCATCAAGCTACGAGCGGCTGCAAAGACGAGGACATCCCGGACGGTAACGTTTCTGACACAGCATCCTCCCCTCCTGTTGTCGCCAAAACGCATGACGTGGCAGCAAAAGGGACCTCGGCTGCAAATCCATATGTCGCCCTCCTGCAAAAAACACAGGAGTCAATGCTGAGGCGGATGGAGACCAATGAAAAGCACAATAACCTCCAGTGCCAGGAAGATCTCAGAGTAATACAGCGGATGATGGAAGACCGATTCTGACAAGTCGAAATATTGGTACACATAGAAGGCCGTGATGGCTCACGTGGAAAGAAAGAAAAGATGACACACGACGTCAGTAATCCATCTCACAGTGAAGAACCGAGGTCATCACGGCGGGATGCTTGCAGAATTACTCAAGGGACAAGTTCGAGACAAGCTCGGCCATCGTCCTCGACCTTAAAGAAACTACGCCTAGAAAAGATCTCAGACGATGAAGATTGAGATACTCAGAGAATAGTCCGGCCTTGAAGTTCTCCCAGAGAATACAGAATGAAGTATTTAATGGAACTCAACAAAAGCCCCTTCTCCAAGGAAATCGCTAGCGCGCCATACCCGAAGAATTTTGATTTGGCCAACCTCTCGAAGTATGAAGGGACCCAAGAGCCACACAGTCACCTTGATATGTTCGGGCTGCTCATGTTTGCTTGGCTAATTAAGGGCCCGGTCATCTCAAGGCTCTTCGCAGCAATGTTGACTGGACCTGCCCAAAAATGGCTCCATACCCTACCAACGGACTCTGTGTATAACTTTGAAGACCTCGGACGAAAGTTCGAGTTGAACTTCGCAATGAGTAAGAAGCAACCGAAATCTCAGTTCACTCTGAGTAAAATTAAGCAGAAGAAAGAAGAGACACTCCAAAAATATTTGGACCGATTCAAGGAGGTGGCCTTGCAAGTACGCTCACTCCCGGAGGAGGTCCATGTGCATTGCCTCATAGATGGACTGGATCCCTCGTCTCGATTGGCAAAGAATGTTTGTAAGAATCGAGTCTACACGCTCACTGAATTTCATACCCGAGCGAAGAAGTACTTGGACGTGGAACAGATGGAGATAGTCAATGTTGTTGGAACCAAGAAGCGGGTATGTCACCGGACGAGAAAGATCAGACCGACTAGCGAAAAGAAGACTCCCGCAGGCGCAACCGAGATACCCAAGCTCGGGGGGAAAGGTCTGAAGGAAAGACAAAGTACGACAACTACACCCCTTTGAACGTCTCTCGCTCACAAATTTGGAAAGAGGTAGCTCAGACCGAGATGAAAAGGGTCGAGAGGCCTCGGGCTCTCCGAAACCGAGCCACTACAGACTAATCCAAGTTTTGTGCGTTTCATGATGGACCAGGACATACTACGAATCAATGTTATGAACTCTGTAACACCATTGAGAAGTTCGTTAGAGAAGGAAGATTGCGCTAATACGTCATAACAACTCATGGGAAGAAAAATAACAAGCGCAAACAAGGCAGTTGAAGTAGGAGTCCGGCCACAGACCCAAAAAAAGATGCTAAAAGATGAAGGCCAACTAGCGAGGATGTCGAGTTCCCAGAAGCCGAGTTCCACTGCGATGTAGTTAGCGGAGGCTTCGGCGGGGGAGATAATACAGTAAGCTAGCGTGAGAAGTACCTGAGAGAAATCCTCTCTGTAAAAGATCTCCCAAAATTCAAGGACGACCTGACCAAACCAACACCTCCACCATTAGTCTTTACTAATGAAGAGTTAAACGACGTAGTTCCGGGGCATTAGGATGGTTTGGTAATCACTGGAACCCTAGTACATTGCTGGGTCAAGAGGATTTTTGTAGATGTAGGGAGCTCAGCTGGCATCATTAGCTAGGATGCATACAAGAGGATGAGCATGGACGTAGAGGATTTGAAGCCTTGCAAAACAACCCTTATAGGATTCAACGGAGAGCATTCACTTCCCAAAGGTTATATCGACCTCAGGTTAACATTAGGAACAAAAGAGGCGTTCAAATCAGAACGGGTAAGATTCATAGTCGCCGATTTCCCTTCTTCCTATAATATCATACTGGGAAGACCGAGCATCCATAATTAGGACATTTTAGTATCGACGAAGCATCAAAAACTAAAGATGGTGAACAACAAGAACCAAGTGGTAGTTGTCACCAGGGACCAGAAGGAATCCCGGCAGTGTTATTTCGAGACTGTGTGGGAGAGGGAAGGCAGAACGTCATCGCTACCTCGGATCTGCAGGGGCGAACGATCAGTAGAACCTGAAAAGGACAGGACGTCCCAATGTTTAGTAAGCATGATAGAGCTCGACCTGAGAGACGAGCCTGAGGTCTCACATCCAGAACCAGAAGGCGAGTTAGAAGAGTTGGTCCTAGGGAAGGATCCCTCAAAAACTACCAAAATTGGAGGAGCAATGAATGTAGATTTGAAAGCCCGATTGATGGAGTTCTTGAGAAAGAACCAAGATGTCTTCGCCTGGACATCATCTGAGATACCTGAGATTGACCCTGACTTCTGCTGTCACAAATTAGCCATTCGGACGGGGCAACACCAGTGGCGCAGAAGAAGAGAAACATCGGAGCTGATAGACAGAAAGCTCTTGAAAAGCATGTTAAGGAATTATTGGAAGTCGGGTTCATCAGAGAAATACAATACACCACGTAACATGGTTATGGTTTTAAAACCAAATGGGAAATGGAGGGTATGTACAGACTACACCAGCTTAAGCAAGGCTTGCCCGAAAGATTCCTACCCAATGCCTAACATAGACCAGTTGGTTGACAACTCCGCCGGCTTTCAGTTGCTATCCTTTATAGACACCTACTCCGGTTACAATCAAATAGCCATACACCCCAACAACTAGGAGAAGAAGGCCTTTATAACTGACAAGGCCAACTACTGTTATAACGTTATGCCTTTCGGATTGAAGAACGCCGAGGCTACCTATCAGTGAATGATGAACAAAGTCTTTGAAGACCAGATTGGGCAAAACATAAAAGTATACATCGACGACATGATTGTGAAGTCAAGAGACCCAGAAGACCATATCCGGGACTTGGAACAAACTTTTGAGAAGTTAAGAAGACACTGGATCCGGTTAAACCCGGCTAAATGTGCATTTGGAGTTCCAGCTGGGAAGTTCCTATGTTTTATGTTGACAAACCGCGGAATCGGGGCGAATCCTGATAAATGTAAGGCAGTCTTGGACATGCAAGTCCCGAGGACCAAGAAGGAAGTCCAACAACTAACTGGTCGACTGGCCGCCCTCACTAGATTTTTACTGAGATTTGCAAAGAATGCGCTCCCTTTCTTCAGACTATTAAAAAAGGAAACGCAGGGAGGGTGGAATACGGATTGTGAGGCAGCATTTGAAAAGATCAAGCAGTGTTTAGTAGCTCCCCCAGTTCTATCAAAACCGGAGTCTGGTAAGTCTTTGTTTCTTTACCTATCGATAGGAGAAGAGGCGGTGAGCGAGGCCTTGGTTAGAGAGACCGAGGCCGAGCAGGCCCCAATCTATTTTGTAAGTAAGGCGTTACAAAGCTCGGAACTACGATACTGGAAGCTTGAAAAATTGGCGTTCGCTCTACTGACAATAGCGAGGAGACTTCGGCCGTACTTCCAAGGACATCGGATAGTGGTACGAACTAGTCAACCCATCCGCCGAGTGTTGCACAAGTTGGATCTAGCCAGAAGAATGACCAGCTTGGCAATAGAACTGTCCAAGTTCGACATCACCATCAAATCCTAGGCATTAGCAGATTTTGTGAGAGAACTCACCCCAGCAGACAAAAGAGATACATGTGAAGATGAAGCTTGGAAGGTTTACATCGACGGTTCATCAAACGCAAGAGGAAGCAGAGCAGGAATCATAGTCGAAAGCCCGGAGGGTATTGCAATTGAGCATTCCCTTCAACTCAAATTCCCGACCTCGAATAACCAGGCCGAGTATGAAGCGCTAAAGGCCGGATTCACAGAGCCGGGAGCATGGAGCCCAAAAAGTAAAAGTTTTCACCGACTCATAGCTCATATCAGCATAGATTGAAGGTTCCTATCAGACTAAAGGTCCACTTTTGGCTAAATATCTTAACAAAGCTAAGGAGGCCATGGCCGATTTCGAAGAGGTGACAGTGACTCATATTCCAAGGGAAGAAAACACTAGAGCTTACATCCTCTCCAAGCTGGTAAGTACGAAAGGCCCGGGCAACCATAGGACCGTGATCCAGCAAAACCTCACAGAGCCGAGCTGCATCATGACCATCTCGGCCTCCACAGATTGGAGAAAACCAATTGAGGACTATCTGGAAAGAGGCATTATAGGCATATGTTTAAACTGTTTTGTAGAACTGTTGTTGAGAACAAAAAAAACAGAGAATGGAATTAAACAAACTCAAAATGCCACCTGTGCAAATGATTATCAAGGTAAGTGATATAATAAAAGGGCATTAAAACACTTTAAACAAAGACAGCCTTTTTTTTTCAAAAAGCAAACATAGTATATCCAATGAAATTTTTATTAGTATAGGCATATGATATAAGTTGAAATATTAATTTATGTCTCCATGTTTAATTATATTAATTTCCTAAATAAAAACATACCCAGCACCATTTTCCATCTTGCTTGTCTGTCAGTATTTTTTGAAGCTTTGTAGCACTTTGTTGCTCACAAAGAAGCTCTTCTATCTTGGACATTGCACCACAGTAAATTCAGTTAATAATGGGAACTTCAAGACGCATTTACCAGAACAAAATATCTTAAACCTTGGCAAACATTCAAGTTCCAAAACTTGTAAGCTACTAAATTCAATTTCATTCGAAGTCTCGTTTTCTCCTGGCATAATTTGCTCAAGTGAATTGCAAGCTCCTATCCTCATTGTCCTTAGTTTGATAACACTTCTTGCTGTTAATGATGAGATCAAGTGAAGCAACCCATTGCAATTATGCACCTCCAAATATGTCAAGTGACTAAAACTTACCAATGAAGGCACCAGATGCTTCAATTTGGAACAATGTTAAACTTTTAAGTATTCAAGAACCTCAAGAACTGGATTTATTTGAAATCCTTCTTTGCATATATCTACGAGTTCTACCAATTGATAGAGCGTGAATTTTTTTATTCAGGTTTGAATTCCATTTTGCATTGTCCTTCATGTTGGAAAACCTCCTTAAAAGAAATGTTTTCAACAGCCATTACCTCGAGACTGATTATGTTTTGGGGAAGCCAACATGGAAATATAGCCTGCTAATCTTCGAACCTTGACAAAATAAGACATTTGAGTTTACATAATTGTTCCTCAGAAAATTGCCCTTTTACCATCACGCTGGCATCTTCATAGTTGAACGCCAGCACCTCCAAGTTGCAAATTGTAATACCCAAAAAATTATTATTTACTTTAAATACAATATTTTGGTGGATAAAGCTTATTTAAAATAGGTGAATAGGTGGTCTCAAATTTTGAGATGTGTTTATCCTATTTTCTAGGAAATTTTTCCTTAGGATTAGGGTAACCAATGATTTAATAAATTTTGTTAGGCATCATAAAATACCATAGATACCATATTAAGCCATGGTTTGTGTAGAATCAAAAAGAGCAAGTAAGTATTATGAAAATCCTTAAATAAATTTGGAGAAAACAATAGAAATTAATAACCAACGAGATCTTCACTAAATTGAATAATTGTACAAGCCTTCATAATTAATCAAAGCACCAATTTTTATAAAGACTAAATTTTCTAATACCCTATAATTAATACCTAGTTCATGTTTAATTCATAAAAAGCCATAAAGAATTTTCAAAATGCTTGGAACAATTAAGGGGCTATCACCAATAATTAGTGGGCAATTAAATTTACACTAATAGAATATTTAGATAATTATGTACAATTAATATTAATAGTCATCAATTATAGGTGTATTAATCTAATTAAAAACCAAAGACCAATAAGGGGTTGAGATTAGCATAAAATGGATTACCAATGATCATAAACTACTCTAAAAGCCAATAATGTAATAATCAAGAGACAATTAAGCTTTTGATTAAGATGTTAATTAAACTTTAATCAAGCTTTGAAAAGTCAACAATTGCAACTATGATCTAAGGGCCAAGATTAAACCTCATAAAGCTAATCTAAGGGCTTAAATAATTATGAAGCTTAATCCATGTGAAAATAAAAGAACCAATGGAAGGAAATTGAACTCATAATAATATCTAGATATTAATTGAATAAACATTAATGATATGAAGACTTTAAACTCAAATGGAAGAGGATAAGGTGGTGGGAGAAAAAGCAAGAGTGTTATAAGTGTTGTGTGTGGAGGAAGAGTCAAACTATCCTCCAATAGGAAAATTGTGCATAAATCAATTAGTTTAATCAAGGGGATTAATTCAAGAATTAAGTAAAGGGAAATCTATACAAAATAAATTGTATCTTGAGATCCATTGATCATAAATCAAATATAGGAAGTGATTATTAACAAGTATAATTTAAGCTTGAGATTGGTTATAACCAAATTCATTTCCTCAACTTTTGAAGTTTGTTTCCAAATGAGAAAATGAATGTTTGATGTCTCTAAATGAAGCCAAGAATTTAAAGACTCCAAAAACAATGAGAAAATTCGAATAGAACATCATTAGGATATCCAAATAAATTCTTATCTAGTGATTCTATCTAGTGGAATGCAAAACAAAGAATAGAAGGAGGAAATTGTTGTCTTGTGAATAAAGCTAGAACACATAATTAGAAACCACTTTTGGAAGAGGATATAGTACTTGGGATAGAGTAATTAATGAAAGTGGAAGAGGATTAGGGAGAGAGAAAGGGGGCAAGGAAGGGCTAGGATTTGTGCTTCCAATCAATCTAGATCCAAGGGTGTATATTCAAGATGAAAAGGTGTGAATAGTGTCATGCAATTTTGCTATAAATAGGAGGTTAGTGCCTTCATTATTTTTCACCAATTCACAAAGGTATTAACCATATTTGAGAGAGTAAGGAAGAGTGTGAAGAGCTTCTTGAAGGAGTAGCAAGGTTCTTGGTAAGTTCTCTAGCTCTAGCTTTAAGTTCTTTAAGTTTTAGTTCTTAAATTCTTAGATAGAAGTAGCTTAGATCTTAAATATGCTAGAATAATTTTATTTACATGTTTTTATGGTCAAAATTAGCTTTGTTTCGAAAAAATGATGAGGAAATTTATATAGAAAATTTTTTGAAGAGAAACATCAAAGTAACAAAGTTATGGCGAAATTTCATCGGTTTTGAAAATTCTGGAATCAATGATGAACATGCCAAAATTTCATATTGACAATATAGTCACAAAATTCTGATAAAATTCATGGTTAAATTAGACATATAGGGATTTTCAAATATGCCAAGAGAATGTTAAAATGAGCCCTGTACAGTGAGATAAAAATCCTCAAAGTTGGGCTATGAATTTCTGGAAAAATTCTGGGTAGAGGCTCAAAACTTTAAAACTGGGAGTGAATTAGTGTAATCTGGGAAACATTTATTATTTTTACTTGAAAATAGACATCCTAAGGATTCCAAGAAATTTTACGGATCCTCGTTTCAAGTTTTGTAGAATTAATTATGATTTTTCAAAGTTAGACAAAAAAATCTGTCCAAAATTCTGGACTAGCGTTTTTGAAGAATTAAAGGTGATAAGTTGGAAAGTAATTCCACCAAGGGTAAAAAGGGTCGTTAGTGACTAGGATATCTTCTAGAATATTGTTTATGAGTTAATAAATGCGATATTACCATTATAGGATAAACGTGATCACGGTCGAATGACGATTAACCGATATCACCGACAAAGGTACGGATCATCTTGTAACATTAACTCTAATGCTTATTGTACCTTTGTATGTGATAGATGTGTTCATAGATTAAGACTCTGTCTTAAATTTTTTCATATACATTCAGCTATATACGGGTTATGGTTTTGATAATGCCGTTGAGTTTTCCTAGCGGCGAGGACACGATCGTACATCGTGGCTTTGGTGAATAGTGCGAGACCATAATAACGTTCATATGCGTTTGTGTTTCGTTATTATTTTTCATATGTGATTATTGCTGTAATGTCATGAATATCTATCATACATATCTGTTACATAAGCATGAGGTTAAGCTGTTACACGAGGTTCAATGGGTATTGAACCTCAGCTCTTGCTATAGCCTCAGGATCCGGAGGTGTCAGGGCCGAGGACAAGGGTAGGCAGCACCAGTGAGCACCCAACCGGAGAATGTCTTTTTGATATGTATTAACGTACTTTTAAATATTTGGATAATTGTACCGCTGTTTAAAGCAACCAGACACACCAGCAGCGAATGTTTATCAGATACTCGCTCTTTTAAATTGTTCCGATGCTCTACTCTGATCAAACTATTTTGAAAATGTTTTAGAAAATTGGGATGTTACACAAATCACCTGTACTAGATAACTATATGTAAGAAAATGAAAATATCTTAATTAGGTAAAACAATAGTTTTATAAGAGATTTAGTCGATAGCGATTTAAAACGAGATTTTACTATGTCATGGCAGAACAATTATGCAAATAATGATGTATATATATAGGGTGCATAGCTAGCTAACAAGCATGATTAAGAATTATTCATTTTTAAAAAACAGAGAGCTGTGCAGTTATGTCAATGGTTTCTTGTCTTGGGCATTTTAATATCAATACATACCTCTTTGAGAGGGAAAGGAGACTGTTTTGGTGAGATTTGTTGATTAATATCAAGGACTTTTCCTTCGCCGTTAGTGCCCTGTTTCTTGAACATACTCCATTTCGAACAACTGTGGACATCTAATATATTTAATGAGAGATATTCTAAATTGTGATCTTTAGAAAAAACACCCTGGAGTTCAGGTGACCCTCATACTACCAATGAAGTCATATGAATAAACTCAAATTTGGGAGGACAATCTAAGGGCCTCTCTTTGCCTGAAACAATTTCTTTCATCTTCCCTGCATACTTTATGGTAATTTGTTCAATTTGAAGAAGATCCATGGCTATGGAGAATGGAAGAAGGTATTCTAAAGCATCACATCGTTCAACATGCACAACTTTCAGATTACAAAAGTGAAGGCTTGTTTGAGGATCTATGCTCCAAATTTGTTAGAGTTGTGGCAATTGAAGCAGAGTTATATTCTTGATTGGTGTTGTATGCTCCTCATCTTTGATACCCAACTGGAATATCTCTTTCACAAAGCTACACTCGGTAACCGTCAATGTCTCAAGGCTTGTGAATGCTGCTTGCATATATAATGGACATATAGTCATAACTTTCCCACACTTATTTATTTCCAACGTTTTGAAGTTGCGCATGGAATTTGGACAGAGGATAGGGTGCCATACTGTCTCCAAATTTTGCATTTCTTTATTATTTCTGCCTCCAAATTGGGCAAAACTACCTGGAATCCATTCACAGCTCCATGGGTGAGTTGAGAGGAAGCCATACAGTGGGAGATGATATATAAAATAAGGGAAAATTTCCTTCAAAAATATGTCCATAAATTTTTTTATTCTGTTCCAAGATTGAATTATTAAATCAAAAATAAATTTGTTTCTTTTTAGCAAGACATCAAAATTAAGTATTGAAAAACTTAACCCCAATCATTAATTTATATCGTGTTCCTATGTCTTGTTCCTGGCTATCCACATCATATTTCCATCGTGGTTCTTGCAGTAACTATGTACCCAACCATGCCTCTCCTTCCTTCCACGATTCTTTCTGCCTTTTTACTCTTTCTCTCTATCCTTTTCATCTCTTCACGGTAGATTTTAAATAAAATGAGTAACATTTTGACACATTATAGGGAAAAAAATGGTGCAGTTTTCAAATTTTTACAATTTTTTATAAAAAAAACTTCAGAATTTATAAATAAGCATTAATTACTTTTTAAGTACTATTATATTATAAATCAAGTCATTCTTAAGAAGTGATTCAGTATACTCCTCTAGTCCTATATATATAGGATACTTCTAATATACTTTAGACATATTAAGAAAAACCATAAACTTCATTAACTCGTTCATAAAATTCAACAATTTTTCAACTTTACTTATATAAGCCTATTTAATATATATGATATCCAATAAAAAAAAATCAACATATACAATAATAAGCTGAAGGATAAAATTATATATTTATACAAAAAATTTCTCTATCTGTTCTATACGCACTAGTGCAAAAAAGGCTTTTAAGACGGGACAAAAAGAGGCATCGTAGGATTTGGACCCATGACCGGTCTTGTTCCATTTAGGTATTAAAAGTCTACATTTAAGATCGGACTACGGCCGGTCTTAAAGAAAATATTTTAGACGGACATTTAAAACATTGGGTGTTAAAAGTCGTACTAAAATAAACTGAAATACTTTTTTTTCGGTCCTAAAACTCAACTTTTAAGCCGGCTAATAATTAGGCCGCTCTTAAAAGATAGAATTTTAAGACCAGGACAAAAATAAATACGGTCTTAAACTTAGCGGCTTCTAAGACCGACTAATTATCTGCGGTCTTAAAAGATTGACTTTCAAATGGATGATAAATAAATGCGGTCTTAAAAATTTTATTTCGGGACAGCATGTATAAATTTACCCGGTCTAAAAAGACCGACTTTTAAGATAAGCTTTCGACCTTTAAATTTGGACATATAAATACATCCGGTCTTAAAAACTCACATTTAAGACGGCGCATTTATTTACGGTGTAAATTTTCTTGAATTTTCCTGATTCTGTTCTTCGATTGTATTATACACACAAATCCACCACCCAACAAAGACATAAAAGTCGATACTTTAAGGTGTAAGCTATGAATAATTATTTGAATAAATGGAATTGGAAAAAGAATACAAATATTATTCACCATGAGTTATTTGGTCTCTTAATTAATGATTATACTATGACTACAACACCCAAATTAATTCATACAATAAGATAACCTACTTACAAATACAATAAGTTACAAATACAACACACATGCCCAAAATAATATTCACCATGCCTTCATCGATTCCCACCGACAAAGTAACATCCTCTTTTATAACATGCCCCTTTGGATCGGATCCAAAAAAATAAAACAAGAATAAACTTCATAGTCGGTGACATTGTTTATGAACATAGAAGGAATATAATATAGTTAAAACCTTAAAGTTTTCAAAGAAATCTGCATATGAATATTACCTTATGAATTGACTCTTTTATAAAGTGTATCTTCCCATATCCCTTCTTGATGATCACTTCTTATGCGGGTTCATTATCCGCTTCATCTTCTTCGTTTAAGTCCGGGTAGACCCCTTGAAAAGGAGTACTCTCGGGAATACCATAATTGAATTCATTTCCTCATCAATATCAATGACCCTCTTTCCTTGGAGAGCTACAGACCACATTTTATTTTCTTGATAGGTGATATAGAACACTTGTTTTGCACAGTCGGTCATAATAAAGGTTCATCTCCAAAACTTCTACCATGGACATCGACTAATGTAAATCTAGCCGATTGATCCAAACACCATTATTGACATTGACCCGCTTGCATTTGAAAATGGGAAATCTAATTTTCACATAGTCCACCTCCCAAATCTCTTCAATAACCCATAATGTGGCATTGCCAATAAAGGGCTCTTGTCTTTCGAATTTGGAGAAATGCATAGATTCAACCTCTAACATAACACCACATTCGGGACTGTGCTCCTATCATTTAGGGACTTCGTGTAAAATGTATAACCATTGACCACATACGAATTCCAACTTATGACATTGACCTCAGAACCACGTGCTAACCATTTGATTGTATCAGAAACACATTCCTCTCCCTCGACCTTTTGTTTGAACCAGTTTGCAAAAGTTCTGTTATGCTCCCTAATCAACCTTTGTTCAGTCATTCGATGATTTTCTTTCCTTACAGCTTCTTTATGTTCAGCTATCTTTGGGTTGAACTTCATCAACATTATTCAAGATGTATAAGTGGACTTGTGACAATTCATCGGGATCCACGATCTTTACGGAAGCTCCTCGTCTACCCCTTGACATCTTGCGACATTTTTGGAAGCCCAATATGTCTTACTTTGGCCAAATAATTTTGACAAAATTCCATGGCTTCTTCGAAACATATTTCGAACAATCGATGCTTCTAGCCGGTATGCGTTCTTCACGTACCCTTTTAGGAATTTCATAGATCTTTCAATTGGGTACATCCACCGTAAATGGATAGGGCCGCGCATCTTTATCTCCTCACTAGATGAACAATTAGATTAACCATGATGTCAAAAAATGTAGGAACAAAAAAAAAGCTTCTCGAGGTGGCACAAGATAAGATATCCTTCATTCTCCAATTCATCCAACTTTTCAATCTCGAAAACTTTACTACAAAGCGCATTGAAGAAGACACAAAGTCTAGTCAAAGCGATTTAAGATCATATTCGGCGATGCCTCGAATAGCTATTGGGAGTAGCTATTGCATCAAGACATGACAATCATGAGACTTTTTCGCCTACTAATTTCAAGTCCTTCATCGATACAAGCCTCTTCAAATTTGAAGAATACCCCGTGGGAACTTTTGTGCCATGTAAACACTCACAAAAACTTCGTTTTCTCATCCTTAGACAAAGTATGAGAAGCCAGGGGACAATAAGTTCTCTTCCCATCTGGCCTTGGATGTAACTCTACATGTATTCCCATTGCTATCATATCCAATCTTGCCTTCACACCATCCTTGGAACTACCTTGTATATTGAGAAGCGTGCCGACAATACTATCACATACGTTTTTCTCCATATGCATAACATCAATACTGTGTCTCACATCAAGATTGCGCCAATATGGAAGATCGAAGAATACAGATCTCTTTTTCCATATAGTTGTTTCTTTTCTACTCTTTGCGAGTCTTAAGAAAGACGACATTGATATTTTTCACCTTTTCATAAACTTGCTCCCGGTCAATGCCATGGAGCATCTTCATACTCTTAGCCACCAAAAAAGGCTTTCTTTAATCGCGATATGGGTGGCCCCGTCTAAGAAATCTCCTATGTCCAAGATAAACCGTCTTTCTTCCATGTTGAAGTTGATGGTAGCGTGTGCCTTCTTCACAAACTAGACATGCTTTATGGCCTTTTACACTATACCCTGACAAGTTCCCATATTCGAGAAGTCGTTTATAGTACAAAATATTATGGCTCGCATTTTAAACACCTCCTTCTTGAAAGAGTTAAAAACATCAACACCTTTGCCTTCCACAACTCCTTCAAGTCTTCGATCAAGGGCTGAAGGTAAACATCAATGTCATTTCCGGGTTGTTTCGGTCCGAAATCAACATAGACGAGCATGATGTACTTTCGTTTCATGCATAACATTGGAGATAAGTTGTAAATAATCGGTAGTACGGGCCATGAACTATGTATCTTTGCTAAGGCTTCCATATGGATTCATGCCATCCGTGCTAAGGGGCAAGCCTAAGGTTCCTAGGTTCTTCGCCGAAGTTCGGAAATAATTGATCGATTTTCTTCCATTGAGAAGAATCGGCCGGATGTCGAAGCTTTCCATCAGAAATCCTCTATCTGCATGCCACCTCAAATTTTTTGCATCATTTTCATTCGCAAACAATCGCTTGAACCTTGGTATGATTGGAAGATACCACAACACTTTTGCAGACCCCTTATTTGACTTGTACCTTAGGGTTTCACATTTCGGAAAATTCTGGTTCTCTTCAAACTCTTTTCTATACAATACGCAATCATTCGGGCATGCATGGATCTTTTTGTACTCCATCCCCAGTGGACAAAGTATTTTCTTAGCATCATAGTATCGATGCGGCAACACATTATCATCCAGAAGCATGTCCTTAAAACCCTCAAGCATTTCTGAAAAACTCTTGTCGCTCCATCCATGACGTGCCTTCAAGCTTACCAATTTCAATACAGCATTCAACAATGGGTATTTTTTACACCCATGGTATAGAGGGGTCTCTGCATCATTGCACATATTACCATATGCATGTGATTGATGAAAAGCCTCTTCTCCTACATCACGGATAATGTCCTCTATGCGATCATCCATATTCGTGTCATTATCATCAAAGGCCACTTCCCCATGTTGAGACCCACTTGGTATTTTTTCACCATGCCATACCCATATTGTATAAGTCTTACAAAATCCTTCATAAATTAAATGTGTGTGTATAACTTCAAAACTTAGTCGCCTCTCATTCGGACATTTTACACAAGGGCAATAAAACTTCCCACTATCATCATGAGCATTTTGTTTAGCAAATTCAATAAAGTCCCTCACCCCATTCGATATTCAACACTCGTCCGTAAAACATTTATCCAAGCTGTGGTCCATAGTAGTATTCCTATAGACGGAAAGATTTAACATATACATAATCCGAAAAAAAGTGGAGACTTGTATATAAAATAAGCTAACTCCAAATGCATATTTATGCTCAATGTCGGTTATGCATGTCTTTTTTTTTTTTTTTTTTACTACGGAGAAAATGTCCATTAAATGCATAACGAAGAATCACTTTTGGTCATAAATGTATCACGAGAGAATCAAGAAGCAAAATAAATACATGATGAGGAAATTAAATGCATCGCATGAAGGTCTTGTGGACTCACCTGTACCATATAAATTCAAATGCGTTTCTTGAGTCGTTCTTCTCCGCCACGACGTTGATGTTGGAACAACAAGAGTAACCTAAAAACATTTCTTGGTTAGTTGGGTAGGTCTAAAGTGCAAATATAATCTTCAAAATACAATATTCATTAACAATAGAGAAACCCACAATAACATTTCATCGATTTCGTTCAACCCATGAAAACCCCGAGAACCATTAGAAGGAAAATCATAAAGTTATATAACCGAAACACCTCGTACAGCTTGGTCTATAGGCGTTTAGCTAAGGAACCGGAGAGAGTTAATCTCAAGAGAGGAATGCGAAAGCGACGACGCCCTTAACACACCTTTGGAGGCAGAACTGTGTAATCACTTTGTGCGACAAAGAGAAGTTCTAAGAGGAAATTTAATTTTCCCGCGACATAGACATGTCTTTATATTTTATATTTTAATAAGACGGTTAATTATACGGTATACGGTCTTAAAGATATAATTCTATTAATAAATTTTTAAGACCGGAGGTTAATAATACTATGACCCTAAATTTTAGTATTGAGTTAATTTTAAAGTAGGGGATTTATAAAAGTCGGTCTAAAAGTCAAACATTTATTAACTAATTTTTAAGACCAGCGGTTAAGAATACTCGGTCCTAACTTTCGGTATTCATTTAATTTTAAGACCATTTGTTATAAGAACTACGGTCCTAAAAGTATTTCGTTTATTAATTAACCAAACAAAAAAAGAAGAGGTTTGCATTTGGTGAGCTCGATCAGCAGAAACTAAGTTAATAAAATAAATTAAAGGAAAACTAGAGAATAGAATATTAGAAAGACACAAGCTTAGTTTTACTGCTTCCATACATAACTGGAGAATATGCACGTACACAAGAAAATTAAGAGAGAGAAACAAGCAGAAAATTATCAAAAACAAGAATCTGACTAAACATCCTAAAGCTTATTATCCTCCAAAGCCTTGGTGATTTCGGCGTGGACAGCATTAATTTCCCACCGGAGATCAGCAAGTTTCTGTCTTAGTCTCATCAGACACAATTCTTCATTAGAAGAAAGAGGAGAGGGGTCAGTAGTAGTCGCGGTGGGGCCAAGAGGTTGGGGAGGGGAGCGGGAATCTCTTCATCATCGAAGAAATAACAATGGGTCCAACGACCCGAGACTCTTCTCAGCAATAGGACGGACTCTCGATGGAGGAGGCGCACCGTATAACGATCTACGGAAGGCACGAGCATCACGAGTAAGAGCACCCCTACGAGTATCTAACCATGGTTTGAGTAGTTGGGGCAGAGAGGTATGAGGAGTTAATTAATAAAGCGAGAGTGTTCTCGAGATAGCCACCTACGTAGTTTGGAGTTACGGCGGTGATGAGGAATTAATAAGGAGTTAAGGACAGAGAGGTATGAGGAGTTAATAAAGGCGAGAAACTTTTAAGAGCGGGATTTATAGGTACGCGGTATAAAATTCTATCATTTAATTTTTATTTTAAGATCGACCTTTTATAATATGTCCGGTCCTAGAAGTCTATTTATTTTTAAAATCAATTCTATTACTTTTAAGACCGACCTTTTATAATATGTCCGGTCCTAAAGTATATTTATTTTTAAAATATTCAATTCTATTACTTTTAAGACCGACCTTTCATCATTTACCCCGTACTAAAATTCATTCTTTTCAAATTCAGATGGCAGAGTCGTATCCTTACACTATGTTCAAATGAATGATTCAGAGTCTCTTCGCCTTCCAGATAAACTTCCCAACTAAGCGTCTCCTCGTATTCTGATGAACTATGCGTCTCCTCATTAAAGTTTCTGGCTTTTCACATTGTTCAGGATGGGTTCTCTATTTAAACCCGTTGTTACGTACTTTCTTCACATTCTTCTCCATCACTTCTACACGGCTCCTCCGCCCTAGCCTCCGCGCAATGGATTCTCCCCCGGGTCCTCCGTTTCCTCCTCCTCCTCTTCAACCTCGGCCCCCTCCGCCATTGCCTCCTCCAAATCCGACCGTGAAGCGGTTGGTGCGATCGTGGTGGCCGCATCGATCAAATCGATCGACGCTTGGGCCAATTGGTTCGACTTGTTCATACCATGAACAACAAGCTGAATATGGTACTTCACGCCAATGACGTGGAGTACGATAAGGTTGAAGACGACTCCGACTCCGACTCAGGGACTCGGGGTCCCCCTCCCTCTCCGTCTACAAAGAGGATTAGTTTTTTTTTTGTTTTTTTTTGTAATTGCTGCCCCGTAGGGCAGCGATAAAAATTAATATATAAAATATTATGCACTCTTTTTGTTCTCGTGCGAGTTTAGTACTTTAATTTGTTAGTTTATCCATTATCGAACTCCGGAAAGCAATAAACAAGGCAACTATGAAAGATGGATAATGGCGGACTCAAAAAACTAATATGAATAATTCGAACGAAGACTTTTAGGACCGCACACTTAGTAAATCGAGGGTCCTAAAAAACACGCCCTTTTTTGTCGCCTTTTTGGTTTCCATATTCGATCGCCTTGTCCTTTTCATTATCGTCTTTCTTTTTCCGACAAAAAGGAAACAAACAAAACATTGCCCTCGTGTAAATCAACAATAGAAATTTGCGAGAATACGATTAAGAACATACAAAAAACAAAAAACATCTTTTACCTTATTTGAATAAAAACAAACACGGTGACAATTCTTCTCAAGGTTGAACCGTTGTTGTCGTCGGTTTTACCTCCCCGATTTGAAACAAAGTACCTTTTCAATACCTTCCTTCTTTTTCCAACAAAAAAAAAGACAAAGAAAAGGGAAACCGATAATCTTTGCTCAAGATCAAGAGAGGTAACATCGACTACAATGAAGGACCTAGCTTGAGCGGAACCCGTAACCTCGGTTGTCTCGAACCATAATGATTTGTCGAAAAGTGAGTGAACATTTCTATTTAAATGAAGACTATTAAGACCTGACATTTAACAATTACATGGTCCTAAAGGTTAACCAACTTCTAAATTTAAAATAAGAGGACTTTTAGGAGCGGACAGTAAAATAATATACGGTCTCATAATACTTTTAGGACCGAATGTTAAAAATATACGGTCCTAAAAGTCTCGTATTTTTTTAAACGAACACTTTTAGGACCGGATGTTTATTATGTGGACTTTTAAGATCGCACTTTTAATTAATATACGGTCTTAAAAATGTCATATTTTTTAAAACGAACACTTTTAGGACCGGATGTTTATTATGCGGACTTTTAAGACCGGACTTTTAATTAATATACGGTCCTAAAATCGAGATCTTTCTCAAATTTCAAGAACTAAATAGCTTTATCCACCATCCAATACATTCGAAACCCAAAATGGACACAAGAAAATTGTTCGAAAAAATTAAACAAATTTATTTATTGAATTTTACATTGCCTATGTATATTTACAAATGAATATTGTTCAGAAAAATAAACAAATTTACGAGAATATTATTGTTGTACGGGGTATATTTACAAATGAATTTAGGGCATTAATTATTGTCCTGACTTTAAGATCAGGTCATACAGATATTCACAAAACAAATTGCGTATGTGCTTCAGTTCATCATCGAAAAGGATCGGGGCGTCAAACATTTGTAACATCAAAAACTTTAAACCGAATTAACTTGCGTGCATATTTCATATGTAATATTAAGCCACACACCTGAATTAACTTGCGTGCATAATATGTAACATCAAATACATTTACCTTTGAGTTAATTTAGTCCTTCCTCTCGTGATAATATCATACATGTGTTTCATGATAACGCCACATAAGTTGGACCCGGTGGTTGCCGAGCGGGTCTAAAAAGAACAAGAAATATATATAAGAGCATATATAGTTTAATGACCAACTTCACAAGGCAGTGTGCCAGTGTACAAATATTGTACCAACCTCTGGTGTGTCCCAGATGGGGTCTTTGGCCTGACGTCTCATCTTTACCTCGGTTTGAAAGGTCTTCATGGCATTATCATCAAAATCACAAATTTATCAATAATGTTCACTGAAAATTCACAGCAGAGATTTCAGACAAGAGAATCAAAATGACATGCTTACTCGTTGATGGTGCGTCAACGAAGGCAATGGCTCTACGTGAGTGGAGCATAAGAAGATAACTTTATGATCCTCCATGCACATGAGGACCAATTGCAAGTGGCGGCTGAAAATTCACACGGATAAAGTATACTCGAGGATATATGTAGCGAGAATTAAGTGAATTGCAGACAAGATTTGTGATATGTACTGTGGAAGAATGGCAACAAGTACACCTTTCTTCTCACTTCACACACCCTCTTTGATATGTACACCTGTCTCTCCTGCATGGATGTTTGACTTGAATAGACAGGGCACAAGAATCCAAAATCGTTGCCCTTGCCCTTTTGAACCAATTCTTACAATAATGACATCGATCAGGGAATTAGTATATATGTATGCGTGTCTAAACGATGCATTTAAATTATGTACTCATAGACAGAAGATACTTACTTCATAAAAATTTGAACAATTGCATCGGTAAGCTCCGTCGAGGAAGCGACGAACAGGACTCAACATCAACCGTGTCGCCTTGGCAGTGCCGAGATGAGGACGCCTAATACTTCATTGACAGGGAGCCACGATTTATCTTTAAAATATCGAATCTTCACCAGATCGGATATTTTTTCGTGCCGATCAACTTAGCAAAATAGGGGATAGAGCTTGAGGAGGAGGGGGTGGAGGTGAAACTTGAGGAGGAGGGGGTGGAACTTGAGGAGGAGGGGATGAAGCTTCAGGAGGAGTAGAGACATGTACAAGCTTCACTGGCCAAGAGATGAAGGTTCCCTTGACATGACTCACAAGCTTCACTGATCGGTTGGGAGAGGAGAGGTGCATCAATGATCACCTTTTCAAGCGACACTCGACTTCATCATCGCCCAATTGTTGGTGGTGTACGGTTGATCCCAATAAGTTGTGGACAGTCCCTGTTGCAACTAATTATGCAAGACTATCACGATCCTCCACATATAGGTCACAAGGTTGCTCTGACTGTCCAACAATGCAGCTCCCTCTAGTGCTATTCTGCACAGGTGCATGTGAATGTGTGAAGGGAACACTGGTCTCTGGACGATTGCTCAAAAGCAGCTTCATCTGATTCAATTCCTCCCTCATCTTGCTCATCTGATTCAATTCATCCCTCATCTGGCTCATCTCCGATTGATGCTTTGCTTCTTGAGCCATTGCATCCTCACTTAATTTGGCCACCGTCTCGATTTCCATCGCTCCGGGTAACCATACTTTGTCTATGGCGTTTGGATTTACCAAAGTATTCCTTCGCCTACGCGTCCTCTAATCCCCTTACACGCCCACCATGATCCGGTTTTTCCAACGTGATCGAGAACACCACTCCTCCCGTCCGACACAAAAGATCCCTCTCGCTTCTTTCTTTTAAGATCTTCTGTAAGATATAGATAACGAGAAGCTTAGTAATGAAACATGTTTAGTAACTAAAAAAATAACAATAACGATACTTATAATTCTTTCAGCAACTACACGAGTTTGTTCACTCGCGTAGGCGCGCTGGCTTTTTCCGAATGTGCAACCACAACTCCTCGCGACGTATTGGAGATGGTGGATCATGTGTGCATGAAGGATTGGATTACGCTTCATCATCCAATCTCTTCCGCTTGGCCGCCATCAATTCTTCTTGACCTTTTCATATCCACTGTGAGAAGCCCTATGCGGGCAATCATTCTTTCTCCCTATCTCCTGTGCTCGTTCCCTTCTTTCCTGTGAATCAGCATTGAAAACAACTATTAATTATGAATTCCAGCCATCTCACTAATAGAAATTAGAGAACTTCTGCTTGATATGAACCTCAAACACTAGTCAAATTCAATTCATCAAGTTTCAACATTTTATGTAAGGAAGATGTAGAATTGTAGAAGAAATTGGAGCTATGTCTTGTCTTGCTAGATAGATAGGTTAAGAAACAAAAGAGAATTATGCTTACTGAGAATAATACAAACTTGATCCTTTTTAAGGCATCCGGTGGGATCAGCGATCCTCATTAGATAGTAAATGTAACTATGCAATAATGTCTAACCACTACCTACTATAACAGAACTAAGACTATAATAATGGCTTGACTTTTATGCCATTATTATTTCCCTAATTACCTTCTTAGTATTTTACCTTTTAAGGGTTTACATATCAGACTTGCATAGACAAAGGTAGGAAATGTATACTTCTATTCACACACCAAACAATTTAACTAACAGGATTAGATGAACACAATAACATTCACATATCAACACAAAAGTTAATAAGCAAACAAAAGGAAAAAAACTAAATATAAACTCACGAGCTTCAGAGTGGTCCGGTGAACAAATTGTTGCCAAGTTTGTTCATCAATAAATGTGTACTTGTCCCAAGGATTTTGGTCGCCGCACGTCGGCAAAAATATACTTGTTAGCGAGAAAGGTCTTAAACTTCCTCCACCGATCAAGACAATAAGACAATGTCTTGTCTTTCAACTTCTCGAGTCGGGATATTATATGTAAGCCGGATAGTGTCCCAAATAGGTTGCTTTACTTTGTTGAAGTTCACATTTTCCACTCATCAGTCAAGATGCTAACCTTGCGTGCAAGACAGTGACAAAACTAGTATATTTGCTTTTATTAGGGACCGAAAGGTCGCAAGAACTTTTCATCAAACCGAATCTCCAGCTTTGACCTTAAGTCCGACTTAGGGTTACATCCATCATTCTTGTTCCTCTTCTACCACGACGTCTTTGGCGGTTCGAGGCACATTGTCGGATGAAGAGGGTTCGTTCGACTCACACCGATGCGGCGTTCCCGAAACACGAATGGAATCATTTTCACCGTTCATTTTCGAGATGGGAAGAGGAATGCACGAGCAAATGAGAGCGTAACGAGAGGCTAATGGTACGTGGGCAAGGAAGAGAGGGAATGCAACGGGGAAGAGTGGTTTCACAACAAGAAGAGGGGTTTCGAGTTCGGAGGACAACGTAAGTCGTAAGGTAACGTTTCACGTGGGTGAGGAAGAGAGGTAATGCACAAGGAAGAGTGATTTCACAACAAGAAGAGGGGTTTCGAGTTCGAGGGACAACGTAAGTCGTAAGGAACGTTTCGTGCGAAAGAAGAATATATTTGGCGCTTTATTTTTAAGACCGGATGAACTAAAAGACGTTCTTCAATGTTAAGTTTTAAGACCGTCGTTTATTAAACTCCGAACTTAAAAGTAATAAACTATTTAGTACTTAGGTCAAAATTTATGTCCTAAAAAGTATAATATTTAAGACCTTTGTTATATATATCTCGGTCTTAAAAGTTTATTTAATTTTTTCCTCATTATTTTGGACCACCGCCAAAATATAAGTCAGGCCACTGTTGAGATTTCTTTATAAAGAAATTTGAACTTTCAGCTTTTTTCCAATAACATTTTTAAGACCGTTTGTTTTGTTAAGCGGTCTAAATAATATATTTAAGACTCATTGATAAAGGATGCGGTCCAAGAAGTTCTTTATATTTACAAAACGCCACCGGTCATACTATTAAGACCGATGCTCGTTAGGATGCGGTCCAAGAAGTTCTTTATATTTACAAACTGCCACCGGTCATACTATTAAGATCGGGTGCGTCATTACTCAGGTCTAAATGAGGCGGTCTTAAAGCCCTTTTTTCCACTAGTGACGTATCCCAAATTTTTCTTCTCCTATGTAGGACGACAAAAGGATGACATGAACTCATGAAGGGAATAGATCATTCAATACAATTATTTATGTCATGTAGGGCCAAACATCAAGTCACCAAAACAAGAGGGACAAACAATTTATAATAAATAGTACAGAATATCTTTGATAAATAGTATAGTTGTCGGACAACTTGTGAATAGCTTTAGATAAATCAATAATGAAGTGCTTATCCTCCATGCTATGTGGCTAGTTTAAGCTCTAGCCTTTCTTCATCTTCTTGTTACTCTTTGTCTCGCTCTCTCCATTAGCCTACAACCATCTGTTCTTCAAAATTCTTTTGGTCTTTCCTAATATATATATATATATATATATATAAGTAAAAGTTATATCTCTCATGGCTTGAAGTCTCCTAAGAAGAAAAGGAAGGTTGGATATCTTTAATGTTTGTAATTAACCATCTAGACTAAAGGCCAAAAGCCAACAAAAAAAGTATAAAGTTGACATGGCAAATAGAGCTTATACTGGCGCTGATTTTGGTAAGCAAAAATGGTGCCTTCTAATTTAAAAGAAAATGAGAAGAGCAACTTGTTCATTTCTCTCGCTTTGACTTTGTTCTGTTTTTCATGGCAGCATTTTCAGTAACACAACAATTTCATATTTTAAATTTTCTTTAATTAAACATATATAATTATGAAGAATAATACCGTTTACATAATGCATTTATCAGTTTGTTAATAAAACACCCATCTCTTGCGTTCCAAAAGAACCTATCTATACTTATAGACCTCAACATTTGCCGAAGAAGGGGAAAAAAAAGAAAAATTACCTGTTGTTTGCATTAAACAGAGGAACTCAGAAACAACAACTCAAAGTCGAGAAGGACAACTTCTCATAGCTGTTTTTGCACCTTTCATCTATTGTGTGGCAGTTGTAAGGCAGGAGCAGAGAACAAGGAGTAGGAGTTTTTTTTTCCCTTAATGTGCAATAGACAAATAGATTTTTAATTTCCAACCCTTCAAGTTGAACACTCTTTTTAACAATCCCATCAATATTGGTTTTATGAAATGCTTTCATGAATGTGGACACGGAAGCCATAATTGGTTTTATAAGAGCCTTCATGTTTGTGTTTTCGGATTTGAAAGTGTTACGAGTAATTAATCATTGTTATTATTCATTCATTGTATGATATTATTCATTGTAGAATAGTCTAGAATATAGACTCTATAAAGATTTGTTTGTTACCTTTCTGTTAGGATATCTGCTGCACTGTATACGTGTCCAATTATTATTGGCACAACCTCTCTATAAATAGAAATGGTACAGAGCCTTTGCAATTGCATTGAGGTTATTCTGATATCAATTCTTGCAGCCTGATTTTCATCTTGGTATCAGAGCTAGCGAGATTCTCTTAATCGTTATCACATGGCCAGTGGTCTCCTTCCTCCCCGTATCGGAGCTAAATCTCACACCGCACAAACCTTTTCCACTCCGACGAACATCACTATCACTACGAGTGTCGAAAAACCAACGCTATGTTCAATTCCTTTAATCGTGGTAACTCGATCAAGCTGGATCGAGGAAACTTTCTCTGTGGGAGTCGATTGTTTTGCCCATTATTGAAGGCAACAAACTCGAACAAAGACATTGATGCTATTGTGCCCTCACCACCTCGTATCATCTTAGAAGGTCTTGAGATGAAGCCAAATCGGGATTATCCCGAATGGCATACGGCCCGATAGACTTTTGGTGGGTTAGCTCCGCAACACGATGAGCGTGGAAGTTGGAGACCAACTCCTTCACTGTCAAACAGTGAAAGACATCTGGACTGAAGCTCGCTCTCTCGCCGGAGCTTCCACCAAAGCCAGAGTAATGGTCTACAAATCAGATCTCCACCGAACATAGAAAGGCAGAATGAAAATGGCTAATTTCCTAAACAAGATGAAATCCATTGCCGATCAACTTACCCTTGCTGGCGCTCCTCTACCACATGATGACCTAATTCTTCACACCTTGAATGGTTTGGATGCGGAATACAATGCGATTGTCGTTCGGCTATTGGATCAAACTCATCTCTCTTGGGTTGATATTCAAGCGCATCTTCTGGCGTTTGAGAGTCGTCTTGAGCAACTGAATCAGTTTGCTAGCCTCAGTATTGAACCCACTGCTCAGCTCGCTCATCATGGTTATGCCCCTCGGTCAAACTCCTCTTCCGGAATGATTCGGATGCCTATCACGGTGGTGGTCGAGGCAAGCGAGGCTCGATATAGACGAAATCCCGAGGTCGTGGTCGCTCTGGCCGGGGACGTGGAAACAGAGGCCGTGGTCGCTTCTATAACTATTGCAAAAAGCATGGACACGACATCTCCAAATGCTATTTTCTCATTGATGACTCAGGATAGGCTAATTATGCATCTGTGGGTGATGTTACTGATCCAGCGTGGCATATAGACAGTGGGGCTAATTATCATGTGACGCCCTACCGATTATGTTGATCATGTCACCCGAGTGGGTAAGTGTCATATTAAAACCTATACCGGTGAAAAAACCATGGTTAACGTGATTGGTTCGAACTCTACCATATAATATTACTCTTAACAAAATTTTAGTAGTTCCATACGTAACATCCCTAATTTTTAGTTAAATTAACTATGGGAATATGAGAATTTCTCATCAAGTAGGAGTCAATGATATCTTATTTTCCGACAAGATAAATTAGTTATTGAGAAAAATAATGTGGAATTATTGAGACGTGGTTAATAAATTATGTTATAGATAATTTAAGATAAGTAATATCAAGAAGGAAATTTGTTCTTATATTTTTCGTCCAATAAAAGAAGGAAAAGGCAAGATGTAATACTCTAATCTTATGTGTATTAGCGAGTTAAAAGAGAGTTTGGATGAAGAAAAAAAATACTACCTCGGAAACAAAGGGAGAGGAAGAAGGAATTGATGGATGTGACCAAACACAATTAATGGAAGAAGCAAATGGGCATGTTGTACGAGTTGGGAAAAGCAATATATATAAAAGGTGAAGGTGCAAAATTACACATCACCTTTTACTCAAAGAAGCACCCAACACCACAAGGTTTTGAAAGGAGCAAAATACACACCAACTCTTAAAATAAGAGCAAAAATCACACAAACGTTAAATCGGGCTAACGGATGTTAATTGTCACTTGAAATGACCAAAATGCCCCCAACCTCTTCCTCCCAACATCTTTGGCAAGACTCGGCTTCAAGGAATCAATCCACCCAGATGAAGCAATCCACCCGGATGAAGCAGGAAAGTGGAACCCAGTAAACAAAAAACAATCCACCCAGATCAAATATCAGCGAGCACAGTAAGAACCTTCAAACAAAAAATATCAGCTTCCCCTATCACTAAATCAATTCATCCTCTTCGCATGCGAGGCTCCAACATAAACAAAAATCACCACCCAAATTGTACCTTATTGAGTTCAAATGAAGAAATCTCGAGAAAAAAAAAAGAGGCGGTGGTAGAAGTGGAGACCTTGTTGGAGGACTTGATTCGGATCGCGAGAAAAATACACAAGTTGTTCTCGGTCAAAATAGTTGAACCAAAAATCGCAGGTTGACTAATAAATAAATTGGAATTGGAAGGAAAGGGGTTTGAAATTTAAAAATTTTAAAAAATTAATCTGGAACCAGAACAAGACACAAACACCAAATGGATACTGAAATGGTATAAACTAAAGCAAATTAAGAAAGACCTATGAACCGATTTCGTTGGATCGGTTCGCGAAATTAGTGGCTTCGATGACTTCAGATCTGCAAATTAGAGTGGAGAAACACCGTTGCCGTTGTCCCGTAGTCAACGACGTGCGAAAAGAAAATGAAGAGAAGAAGAAGATGACGAGAAAACAAAGAGGAAAGGGCACGATCGAAAGAAGAGGAGAAGGATCTTGAAGAAATTCCTCATATCTTCATCTTCCGGCTATCTTGAATTCCGCCAATGCAATACTCGAGACCCTTGTGAAGGTCGATCTTTAGTAGCATGAAAACGCGTTCAAGAAACGCCATCTCCGTACCACGAGATCGACCGGAAGCTTGAGATCATCGCCTCGCCTCCCTAAATCGCCGGGAGGCGTATGGAACGAACTCTTGTGTTTTCTTCTTCAGCCGAATTCGATCCAAATCGTCGCCCCTCTCCTAAATCGCACCTTAGGAACTGAACCTTGTGTTTTGATTCCGAGAATCTAGACTCATTTTAAGGGCAAGCGTGGAAATTAAAAAAAGCGAGGCATTTTTATTTTTTAAATGTGTGGGGCCCACGTTAAAAGTAACAAAGCAGTTAAAGCGGTGTAACCGGCGTGTGATTTTGCTCTTATTTTAAGAGTTGGTGTGTATTTTGCTCCTTTCAAAACCTTGTGGTGTTGGGTGCTCTTTGAGTAAAAGGTGATGTGTAATTTTGCACCTTCACCCTATATAAAATACTCCTCCATCAATTTCTTAGGCGTTGGACGCATGGAGGAAGTGAAGAGTATCTTTTAAAAAGAAAAAAGAGAGAGAGAGAGAGAGAGAGAGTTGTACTTATTACTCTCTCAAAAGTCAAAATCGCTGGACCAAAAAAGGAGTGATGATGTGATAAATCACAATTAATGGAATAGAAAAGGAGAAGGCAGCCGTATGGGAAGAACCATACCAATTTCTTCTTCAATAATTGCCCAACGTGAGGAGAAGTAGGAATAAAGGGGAATAGTAAAATTAAAAGAATTTTGTTTTGTCACATACCACCCATTAAAACTGGAAAAAAAAACCGTGGCGGGACAAGTGAAAAGTATATCATTGATTTTCTTTTGCTCAAAAAGGTCTATCATTGATTGGGGAAAGTATTGGTACACGTGAGACAAGGAAAGTTTTAACACAAAATAATGAAACATTTCCCTATGTTCTCCACGCACCCGATGTGGTAGAAAAGAGAGAAAGATGTAAGAATTCAACATTAATTAAAAAAGGAGTGGAGCACGTGGAAGGTAGAAGAAATGAAGGAAAAAAATAAAAATAAATAAATAATATACAACTTTTCTTATGCTTTTCCCGTATCCCACGTAGTTCAAATATAATTGATTGGACAAATTGGAATTAATGAAGAAAGTGAAGTGGAGCGCACATTGATTAAGCGGAAGGAGAAATTATTTGTTGTTGTCTTCCAACTTTCTGACGCAAACCGAAGGAAAGAAAAGATAGTAATAAAAAAAAAAGAGGAAAGAAATGAAGTGAATATTTCTCTTATATTCGGAAAAGGATACTCTCCTAATCATTTTTTCATTTCTCTCATTAAGCACCATCTAGGCCATTGATTGGAAAGATTAGAGAGATGTTAAAGTGGTATGTGATTGATTGGATAGATATGATTTAGAGATGATGAGGGATAATGAGAAAGAGATTATGAGAGAAACCTAACCGAGTCGGCTCACAAGATTAAAGAAAATGAGAGGAAATTTTCTTAGATTTTTTCTAGAGAATTGGAGAGTGTTCAAAGACAAGTTGAATCTAGAATAATCCTTGAAGAATTATTTAAGGAACTCACCTCCTCCCTTTGAGGTTGCTGCATGAGCTCAAGAAGGAGATTAGAAATCAACAAGACACAAAGAAAGCCAAGCGAAACGTGCAAGAAGGAGGTAAGGTTTTGGGTTCTTATTCCACCTTCTTCTACCTACTCTCATATAAACTAAGACCTTAAGGAAAATCTTTCATGGTGAGTTGAAGGTTGAGGCTGAAAAGGAGGAAGAAGAAATATCTCTAAGGATCAAAGTCTTAAGTCGGTAGAAGACCAAGATCAAGTAAGTAATAGCTAACTACTTTATGATCTTACAATTTCGATTTAGGAATAATACATTTCCTTGAGTGTAAACGTTGGGTACGACTAGTTTATAAAGAGGGTAAGTGGAGATTCAAACATGAAGTTTATGGTTTAGAAGGAAATATGGAGTCTAATATAATAAGAGTTGGTGGATAAGAAAATGAAAGTGATTACTTGATTTAGAGGAAGAATTTTGTCCACACCATGATCGATTCATTGTTTTTAAGTTTTAATGTCTCTAAAGTGTTTGAAATGATTATTGGTATACGAGTAAGCTTGGATTATATTTTAGAATCAAGAATAAAGGCTTCAAAAACGTTGAATGGTGCTTATTGAAGATTTTAAGAAGACAATCAACACCTTATGCGTTACGGTCTATCAAATGGACTTATCAAAAATGATTTTCTTTCTAAGGATAAAGGATTTAAAGTTGTGAAGAATTGAGAAAGGCTTATTCCAAATAGAAGGAGTTATTTATATCTATATTATATTTTGGCTATTTTAGGGACACATTGATTTCGGTGTTGGAGAAAAATATTTTATCGAAGTGGTCGACCACCCGGTAGTAACCTTAATCCTCATGTGTTTTGTATTTCTTTGTATGTTTGTTTTTCCATGATTGTGGACCCGTGTCTCCTAAAGGGACATGCGTTTGTGTGCATTCGGTGTGGTGCGGGTTGAGCCCGACTCTTTGTATCTTTCTACGCCGTGGATCCGGGCTTGCTTTGTTGGCGGTCCTACGTTTGTTTCTAGGACATGTAGTACTTGCGAGTTAACACGGTATCCTTGGTATGTTGTATTTGTGTTCTTGTGCGTTTGTTCTTGAATGCTATAATTTAGTGTTTTCCTAATTATGGTTACATATATACCTTGTTTATGCATTACATATGAGATTAATGGTTACTCTCAGGATCCATTTATGAATCCCTGATTTTTGTAGAGCCACTAGAAGTTCTTTGGCGGATTTACGGAGAAAAGGGAAAGCTGGCGGGGAGTAGATGGAGTCGTGGGTGGCGGTGGAAAACTATTTGGTTATTTATTTTGTGATTGGATAAGCGTATATTATTTTGGCCTTTTGGGGCAGCGTGGTGGATGAATGTATATTTAACCCTCAGGGGCTATATTTTGTTACTTACTTTTAATTATACCAGTATTATCCGAAATCCAACCGGGAAATGCTCAGCCGTGATAAAACTCTGATGCATGTTAATAAATAGTAATTAAATGATATATGGTAATTATAAGGGTGAAGGAGGAAATTGGCCAACAGACTTTTATCTCGGGAGCGACCAACACAAAAATCTTTTAAATGGAGAATTTATACCAAAGGACTTTTAAAAAGGTAAAAATAACACCAAAGCGTCACTTTTGCCACCAACTCCGTTGAATTCACATTTTTTTTTCTATAACAAAACGGGAGAAAAGCTGACTTATCTACGACATATCATTATCGAGGATCCTCGGAGCTCCGGATCGGCATGCAAAGCAAAACTCCGAAGACCTGGTAAAGAGGAAATACTCGCTTTAGCCAAATGATCGCCGTGCTTCATTCGCCCAACGCCTAATATGCTTAGTCTCCACACTCCATGAACGATCCGGCATGCTCTGAATTTCTTGTTCCTATTTTATTTGTACCTCTTTTTCTCCGACGGACTAATTAGGAAAAAAAGACTTCCGGTTGTTGTTGTTACTACTATTATTATGTTTTTGTTTTCCCCCTTCACAATCAGATTCGGTGCATTAGTGGAGGAGAAGCCCAATTTAAAGATTCTAATTTGGAGGAGAATGAGACCTCGGTGAAAAAAAGGAGAGCCAAGTTTCGGCTGATTTAAAGAAAAGGGTAGTCACTATTCATCGTCTTCCTTGTAGATGCGAAACGGATTGAGCGAAAAACCGGAGGAAAAGAGAGAGGTATTCGGTTACGTTGATTTGTTGAGGTGATTGATTGAAGACCAAAGGCACGGCGACGGGCTTGTATTGGAAAGGCTGTTTCCGGACTTTTCACTCTTCTTCTTCATTGAGAACCGGAGGAGGTCGCAAAAATCAGAACCTCATCAAGCGAGGGAGAGAGGGTGAAGGGTGAGAAGAATTAGGGAAAAGGGAGAGGTAGACGTGAGTTGTGGTCGAGAACAAAAAGGTCGACGGCGGTCTCTCTCTCATTTTGTATCTCTGTTTCTTTACCACCACAAGTTCGGTGGAGGAAGGTATGGCGGGGAGAGTGGAAGAGGCGGGTGGTGGAAGAAGTGAGGTCGTGATAGTGAAGGAAGGTGAAGCCAAGGTGAATGGTGATGGAGGTGAGAGCTTCATCGTGAAAGCCTTTCCTGGTTTCACCAAGAAGAAGGTTTGAAACTAGAGAGAGGAGGGAGAAGGAAAAAGAGGCAAAAGTCGGATGGGAACGGTGACTAACGGAGTTGGTGGCAAAATTAGCGTTTTTGTGTTACTTTTATCTTTTAAAAAGTCATTTGGTATAAATTCTCCATTTAAAAGGTTTTTGTGTTGGTCGCTCCGAGATAAAAGTGTTTGTTGGCCAATTTGCTCCTTCACCCTAATTATAAAAGGGGAATCCCTCATCCGCCACCGAAAGGGTGAGACGTAGGGGTGTCTCACCATCATCTACTAAAAAAGCTTATCGGTGTCTCTCGATTAGTTAATGACAATCGTGTTTTTGTTGAATTTAATGCTCTTAGGTATGCGAAGGATCAAGCGACAAAAAGCCGTGCTTCGATGCACGGGAAACCAAATCGGGAGTCTTTATCCAATCCTCATTAATGATATCCGACGTGTTGGTCAGTTCGGCTCAAGCTCATTTCATCATTGGAACTACCAGAGGCCGATCTAGCTTTCGGCATCGAAATTGGGACACCAGACTCAAGAAACCTTAATTCTATTTTAAATAAATGTAATGTTCAATCTAAGAATCTTTGAACTTCCATTTTGTCAAGCTTGTCAACTTGGGAAATCAAAGTATTCTTGTTTACGCATCTCACTCACATGCTTCTAGCTCCTCTTGATTTAATACACACGAGACTTATGGGGACCATCTCGAGTTCAATCCACTTGGTTGTTGATTTTATGTTCATTTTGTAGACGATTATAATCGTTTTACCCGGCTCTATCCTTTTAAACATAAGGGAGATGTTATTCTTTGCGTTTAATCATTTCAAAGCCTTGGTTGAGAATAAATTCAATTCAAAAATGAAAGCCATTCAGTGTGATATGGAAACTGAATACAAGCTGATTACCACTGTTGCCAATGCTCATGGCATTCAAATGCGATTCACATGCCCATACACATCTCAGCAAAACGGAAGGGTTGAGCCCAAGCATCGCCACATTGTCGAAACAGGGTTGACACTTCTTGCTCAAGCACAAATGCCTTTGTATTGCGGGAGAGCGTTCCAGACGGCTACCTATCTCATTAATCGTTTACCTCTGGCCGGTGCTTGGAAATTCTACTCCTCTATTTCAATTATTCAAAACAGAACCCAGATTATACGCTTCTTCAACCGTTTGGCTATGCATGCTTTCCGTGTTTGAAGCCATATAATGACCATAAATTTGCTTTTCATAGTCAACAATGCGTATTTTCGGCTACGCTTCTCCAACGAAAGGCTTCTTACGGACATCTATACGTCACGACAGCGTGGTATTTAATCTAGTTGTGTTTCCATTTAGCAGCACGGTTTTCTACATCGCGAGCAACAGGCGCAACAATGATATCTCAATTCCCTACGGCTATTACTCCATCTATGGGCATTTTTGATGGTTCTCCACCGGTTGTGTCCAAAGACTGCTCTGGAGCCACCACCCAATGATACTACTCGGGCCAAAGGTGGTGTCTATAAGCCCAAATACCCGTTCATTGGGCTTTTGAAGGCTAAAGATATTTCATCTCTATAGAAACTTCGCGGAGCCCCGCTCTATCCAAAGAAGCTCTTCATTAAACGATGCGGAAATCGCCATGGGTCACCAGGAGTTCATTGCTCTCCAACACAATCGGACAGCGGCCCGGTTCCCTTATGATAGTAGTCAAACTATTATTGGCTGACAGAGGATCTTTGGCTCATTCTTGTCGATGGATCCCTTTTCATGAAAAGCTCGTCTCAAATCGCCAAGGACTTCCAGCAATCTCCGGGCATCGATTATCACGTGACTTTCGGCCCTTTGTGGTCAAAGCAACTATAATTCACGGTTGTTACAATTGCCACCACATTTGAAGTAGGACATTCATCAATTTGGACATTAATAATGAGTTCTTGAACGGAATTCTCAATGAAAGATGTCTACATGCGTCAACTTTGAGGGTTATGTCGATCTTGTCTCGGCCTTCTCATGTTGCAAGCTCCACAAAGCCCTCTATGGACTGAAGCAAGCCCCACGTGCTTGCTATGATCATCACGCACGTTACTCTCTTAAGCGGGGGTTTTATAAATACCCATGATGATAGTTCATTGTTTGTATTGAAGAAGGACAATTTACTGATTTATGTTCTAGTTTATGTGGATGACATAGTAGTTACTGGCAATAGCAACGATTATTTGAGTTCGTTTGTTCGAAAATTAAATGATTTATTTGCCCTCGAGACCTTCCAGTGCACTCCGTTATTTCTTAGGTATTGAAGTATATAGAGACTCTTTTGGCTTATATTTGAATCGGGGCAAATATGCTTTTAGATTTGCTTTTGGCATTTTGGCATGTTAGATGCAGCTCCTATGCCCACCAATGGTCTTTGGCAAACAATTATCTATTTACGATGGTTTAGTTGTCAAATCCAAGCGTATTTAGGCAAGCTATAGGAGCTTTTACGGTATCTTACAGCAGGTCTGATATTGCTTTCTCGGTGAATAGAATTAAGTCAGTTTATGTCCAAACCAGGCGATACTCACTTCAAGAGCGATTGAAAACGAGTCTTGCTGATATAATAAAAGGCACCTTCGGTGACTTACATATTAAACCCTCTCTAGCTTGGTTCAATTGGGTTTTAAAGCGGCTTGATTGGGCCACAAATGTGGATCAGGAAGTCTATGTGCTGTTGGTGTGTTTATTTGGCTGGAACTTTAGTTTCTTGGTCCTCTCGGAAGCAATGTGTTGTATCTGCGGTCGATTATGCCGAATGCGAATATCGCTCTCTAGTCGGCTCACTCTGCTTTGAGAATATCATGGCCTCTGCTCCTTATTTATCACGAACTAGGTCTCAAGTGCGGAAAGCACCAATTGTTTGGTGTGATAATGTTAGTGCTAAAGCTTTGGCATCTAATCCAGTTCAACATGCTAGGTACGAACACATTGAACTTGATATCCATTTTGTACGAGATAAAGTTCATGGTCAACTAAATGTTCGGTACATACCATCTAAAGAACAGATTGCTGATGGCTTTACCAAAGCTCTGGCTCACCCTCAATTTTCTGAGTTTCGCAGCAAGCTTGGAATGGTAGTTATCCCTTCCCGCTTGAGGGGGGATGTTAAGAGTAATTAATCATTGTTATTATTCATTGCTGTATGATATTATTCATTGTAGAATAGTCTAGAATATAGACTCGTAAAGATTTGTTTGTTACCTTTTTGTTAGGATTTACTCTGTGTATCATGTTCAATTATTATTGGCACAACCTCTATAAATAGAAATGGTACAGAGCCTCTATAATTGCATTGAGGTTATTGTGATATCAATTCTTGCAGACTGATTTTCATCGAAAGAGTAGATGTAAGTGCTGGCGTAGCAAGCTTAAAAATAAACTCATAACCATTATAATTCATCTGAAAACGTAGATCAAATTAAAAATCAATGGTAGATCCTGATGTCATGCTATTACTATGTTACCATATATATCTATGAAGTACCAAATCCAAGTTCATTTAATGAGGCATATTCTATCTTGCTAAATAGGAACAGACCCCTACTTATTTTCAGCTAATTAACAGTGAAAGTAAGGAACAATTAAGACATTCTCTTATTTTAAACTTGAAACCAATATCCAACACCACAATCCAAAATCAAAAAAAATTAAAATAGCATCGGGACAAGGATTTAGAAATGATAATTCCTTCAAAACCTAACATAAGAACAACTACATCAGATACAAATAACATATTTCCATTAATGTTCATTACACAAACCACAAAGCATCATACAAAAGTAAATATATAGTGCTGAAAGTGAAAATGTTAAGCAAAACACTAAGAAAGAGGATCAAATATTCTTTGCATGATGTCATGTATTGAACCAGTGAGGCAATCTGGTTTATGAGTGAACTTCATTCCTCAATAAAATTATGGAGCCTACTCGCCTCGTCTCGCAATGAGACTAAGGATGCTTCAACAGAAGCTAACTCATTTCTAAGAGTGGAAGCTTTAGCTTCAGTCTCCTCAAGCTTTCTCATGAGTTCATTTCCACCACCACAGCTCTCAATGCAGCCATACACGTGACTGAGCCAAGAAGGATCAAAATCAACTGTTTCTAAGGCAGTACAACACTCTCTGATGTAGCTTCGATCATCCTCTGTCAAGTCGCATCTTCGAGTAGTCCTTAAAATGCAAGTGACTTCGGTGAACAAGGCGGCGAATGCTCTTCGGCGCTTTGTATTAAACCAATCAAGCACTTGAGGATGACGCTTCAATCCAGCCTCC